>CAMZMU010000101.1:30847570-31090843 GCA_947311845.1 Poa pratensis | reverse complement strand
GGTTTGTCACGTCAGGTGTCATAGATGACTTCGTAGGTGTGGGATTATGCGAGTCAAGCATCTCCGAGCTTGGGATCGCAGGAACAAAGATCAACACAGATTTACCCAGGTTCGGCCCCCTCAATGTGAGGTAAAAGACCTACTTCCTGCCTACCCTAGATTGGTATTGATATGATAATCGAGGTGTTACAATGGAGGCGATCCGATCTGGTACTCGCCGTATGAGCTAGGGTTTGGGGCTTGATAGCTTGACCCGCTCTAAGTCCTGCGAGTCCTCTTTATATACACAGAGGCTCGCTAGGTTACAAAAGGAAACTTCCCCATAAGGAATACATCCACAGAGGCCTACTCGGAGACTACTTGGTCTTCACGTCCTCCGGGATATGTCTTCTAGATCTTTCCCCTTATGGCGGTTCAATATTGGGCTTGCTCCCAAGTGGGCCTTGTCCGTGCGTGAGTAAGTTAAGTCGCACTGGGCCGCGGGTTAATCCAGAAAGTATTCCCCGACATTAGCCCCCAAGCGTGGCCTGAACTTCATAGTATTTCTTGATCTTGAATGCTTAGGCCGCGCTTTTCCTTGTTTCGCGACTTATAATTGTGCAAGTTTGGCCTTGACTCGCACCTGGAAGATCATCTGACTTCGTGAGCTTCTTTGTTAGAGTATCCTGATAGCTTCAGAACTTGATGACGATCTATCTTCAAATTTTTGATGATAATGATATAGCCCCCAAGGATTGAGAGGATGTTATGTGGTAATCATCTCAATTCTTCTCAGAGAACTCTGAAGGTCATCACCTGTAACTTGATATCATAAATAAAACAATTGTTAAGTTACAAGTAATTGTAATTGGTGTTGCCGTACTATAAGCAGTACATCGACCTCTAGTTAGGCCATCTGAATCCTTAAGTGGGCACTCGCGCGACTCAGTATTTCCTAGGAATATGTGTGTTCAGGGTCGAGAGCGGCCATGATAGGCAATCAAGCTCGATTGACGCCACACCCCAGTACTTTGGCCACATAATGCGAGTAGCAATCCAACTTAAGGTAAATTTGATAATTGCCAATAAATCGGCTGTTTCAGGGTAACAAAGACCCCAAGAAACATAATGATATTGCCATGATAGGCTAAGCTATGATAAGCTTTGATTATGATGACACATAAGGTCGCGCCTAGGTGGCAACCGAGTGTTATACATAGGGTTGGATCGCGCGTAGGTGGCGATCCATGGTGATACATGGGGTCGGTCGCGCCTAGGTGGCGACCAGAGATGATACAAAGTTTACGGCCGCGCCTAGGTGGCGGCCGGTTTCTGATACAAGGGTCGATCGCGCCTGGGTGGCGATCAGATGTTGCATAGGTCGCGCCTAGGTGGCGACCAAAGTTGAAGTTCTAGCCCTGAGTGGCTGTGATGATACTCAGCTATAAAGCTGGAAAGGATGATGCTTGGCTCTGATTAGCCTTTTCTTATGTATAGTACGGTCGCAGGTGTGCGACGTTCCAAGGGCGAGGTGCCTCGAGACGATCCTCGAAATCATGGCGTTCGCTGCTTTCTTCCCTTACATCCAGCAGGTAGTACGACCCATTGTTTAGCTTCTTGCTGATGATGTAGGGTCCTTCCCATGGAGAGGACAGCTTATGCATTCCCTTGTGATCTTGTTTAAGTCGCAGTACTAGGTCGCCTTCTTGAAAGGTGCGGGTTTTGATGCGTCTGGCATGATAGCGTCGCAAGTCTTGTTGATATACTGCTGACCTTGATGCTGCCAAGTCTCTAACCTCTTCTAATGTGTCCACCGAGTCTTGCCGAGCTATCTCATTATCTGTCTCGATGTAAGCCGCAACTCTTGGTGAATCATGTATGATATCGCTGGGCATGACTGCTTCTGCTCCATAGACCATGAAATATGGTGTAAATCCTGTGGATCTGTTAGGGGTTGTTCTCAAGCTCCACAGTACTGCTGGCAGTTCTTCCACCCAACATCCTGGAGATGCTTCGACCTTTTCAATAAGGCGCGGCTTAATTCCATGGAGAATTTCCTGGTTAGCTCGCTCAGCTTGTCCATTGCTCTGCGGGTGTGCTACTGACGTGAGGTCCAATCTTATCCCATTGTCTGCGCAAAATATCTGTGTAGCCCCTTCAGAGGTGTTGCTCCCATTGTCTGTAATGATACTATGGGGGTAACCGAAGCGGAATATGACCTTCTTCAAGAACTTGACTGCTGTTTCAGCCTCGCAATCTCCCACAGGTTCTGCTTCTATCCACTTTGTGAATTTGTCCACCATGACTAAGAGGTGAGTTTTTCCGTTTGAAGACCGTCTGAAAGGCCCTACCATGTCAAAACCCCATACGGCAAAAGGCCATGTGATGGGTATTGTGCGAAGTGCTTGGGCTGGCATATGATCTTGCCTAGCGTATCTTTGACATCCATCGCACACTCTGACAATTTGCTCTGCGTCTGCTAATGCTGTTAACCAGAAGAATCCATGTCGGAACGCCTTTGCCACCAAAGATCTTGACGAAGCATGATGGCCACAATCGCCTGAATGAATTTCGTGCAAGATTTTTCGTCCCTCTTCTGGTGAGACACATCTTTGGAATGCTCCTGATACGCTGCGCTTGTATAATTCGTTGTTGATGATTGTATAGGCCTTTGATCGTCGTATGATTTTGCGCGCCTCAATTTCATCGTCCGGCAGCACTCCGCGACTTAAATATGCCATGTATGGCTCTGTCCATCCTGGCTGTTCATGCAGGGCTGCGACTAAAGTTGAATCATCCTCTGGCTCTGCAATGTCAATCTCTGCTGGAGGTTTGACTGATGGATTGTGCAGTTCATCCAGGAAAACATTGGGTGGGACTGACTGTCTGTTGGATCCAAGCCGAGACAGGGCATGCAGCTTCATTTTGTCTCCGATCAATATGTTCAACTTGGTATCCAGTGAAATGTCCAGCAATTCTGTCCACCTCTCTCCTATATGCAGCCATGTTCGCATCCTTGCTGTCCCACGTTCCGGAGACCTGCTGTGCCACCAAGTCTGAATCGCCAAAACAGCGTATGCGACTGATGTTCATCTCCTTTGCTATACGTAGACCATGAAGCAGTGCCTCGTACTCCGCCACGTTATTTGTGCAGTTGAAGTGTATCTGTAACACATACCGCAGCTTGTCTCCCTTGGGAGATGTCAGAACAACTCCAGCCCCCGAGCCTTGCAACTGTCTTGACCCATCAAAATGCATGGTCCAGTATTTGGTTTCTGCCATGCTAGGAGCAACTTGGATTTCTGTCCAATCGTTAATAAAATCTGCAAGGGCTTGCGACTTAATTGATGTGCGCGGCTCGTAACTGATGTGATGTGGTCCCAACTCGATCGCCCACTTAGCGACTCTTCCAGTAGCTTCTCGATTACGAATGATATCTGCCAATGGTGCTGAACTCACCACAGTTATTGGATGCTCTTGGAAGTAGTGCTTCAGCTTGCGACTCGCCATGAACACTCCAAACACCAACTTCTGCCACTGTGGGTAACGCTGTTTGGAAGCTGTGAGGACTTCGCTCACGTAGTATACTGGTCTCTGGACAGGGTATTCCTTTCCGTTTCTTGTCTCTCCACAACCATGACAGCACTCACAGCGCGGGAATTTGCCGCTATGTATAGTAGCATTGGCTCTTTATCTTTTGGAGCCGCCAGAACTGGAGCATTGTCAATTGATGTTTCAAGGCTGTCAGAGCTTCGTCGGCCTCTGCGTCCCAAACGAAGGTGTCTGATTTTTTCAACAGTCTGTACAAAGGTAGTGCTTTCTCTCCCAATCTTGATATAAAGCGACTCAAAGCTGCTACGCAACCAGTAAGCCGCTGTACATCTTTTATCTTTTCTGGCTTTTGGAGATCCATCACGGCCTTTATCTTGTCAGGATTGGCCTCAATGCCTCTTTCTGATACTATGAATCCCAATAGCTTTCCTGCTGGTACTCCGAAACGCACTTTGTGGGGTTGAGCTTCATGTTGTATTTTCTGAGATTTGTGAATGTCTCTGCCAGATCACCAATAAGATCCTGGCTAACTTGCGATTTAATCACAATATCATCCACGTAGGCATGAACGTTGCGACCTATTTGCTCATGTAGGCAATTCTGAATGCATCTTTGGTAAGTCGCACCTGCGTTCTTCAACCCAAAGGGCATGCTGACGTAACAAAAAGCTCCGAAGGGTGTGATGAAGGACGTCTTTTCTTGGTCCTCCCTCTTCATCTTGATTTGATGGTAGCCTGAATAGGCGTCCAAAAAGCATAACAGCTCGCACCCAGCAGTTGAATCAATTACTTGGTCGATTCGGCAAAGCAAATGGATCCTTTGGACAAGCTTTGTTAAGACTGGTGTAATCAACGCACATTCGCCACGTACCGTTCTTTTTCATAACCAATACTGGATTTGCCACCCATTCCGGATGGTATACCTCTGTGATGAATCCTGCAGCCAGCAAGCGAGCTATTTCCTCTCCTATTGCCTTTCTCCTGTCATCATGAAAACGCCGTAGTGGCTGCTTCACTGGTTTAGCCGCAGGGTTCACTTTGAGGCTATGTTCTGCTAATTCTCTTGGTACCCCTGGCATATCTGACGGCTTCCATGCGAAGATGTCTTTATTTTCCTGGAGAAAAGCGACGAGGGCCTTCTCCTGCTCTTCTTCCATGTGTGCTCCAATGCTAGTTTGCTTGGATGAGTCGCCAGGAACAAGATTTATCTGCTTAGTGTCCTGGGCCGCTTTGAATTTCATTGGTGGCTCGGCAGATGGCGTGGTAACCACACTCATATCGTTTGGGTCCACCTGCGACTTATAACCTTTTAGTTCTTCCGCGGCACAGGCGGATTCTGCGAAAGCCGCATCTCCTTTCTCACATTCTATTGCTTTTTCTCTATCTCCGTACACTGTGATGACCCCTTTTGGTCCTGGTATCTTCAACTGTAGGTACACGTAGCATGGCCTGGCCATAAACTTAGCAAAGGCCGTTCTTCCAAACAAGGCGTGATATGGGCTTTGGAATTTTACCACTTCGAAGCTTAGGAATTCACTTCTAAAGTTCTCTTCTGTTCCAAAAGTTACCCCTAGGGTTATTTTCCCCACTGGCCGTGCGGACCTTCCTGGGACAATGCCGTGAAATACTGTTGACGTGGGCTGCAGGCTGGAATCCTTGAGTCCTAGACGCTGGAAAGTATCGTAGTACAAGATATTAATGCTGCTTCCTCCATCCATAAGCACTTTGGTCAGCTTGTATCCTGCAACGTATGGTGCCACAACCAGTGCCAACTTGCCAGGTTCCCGTACCTGTGGCGGGTGGTCGTCGCGACTCCAGGTTACCGCGTATTCTGACCACCTTAACCAAGCGGGTGTTGCTGGTATCACGGCGTTCACCTGCTGACTTCTCCGGCTCAATTTCTCTTCTCTTTTGGAGGTATCGATAACTATTGTGTGATACTGCCCCGTCTGCCTGGGGTTACTCGCCGTGCTGCCCAATATTTGTGTTATGAGCCGCACTAGGGTTTCCTTCATGGGAATTCCCCCCGTTGTGTTGGCTCTCTTCTTTCCACTTTTTGTAATAATGGCATTGCGCCTTGGTATGGTCCGCTGGCCGTCCATCACCTGTCGCATGAAGGTCGCATGGCCGGTTGAAAACTTCTTGCATATTGATTGGACGGGAGCCGTATCCTCGACCCCTTCCACGCTGGCCTCTGAATCCTCCACGCGTATTGGCGACGAGCCCTGAGTGACCATCTTCGCTTTTGCGTTTGTTTTGACTCGTGTTGTTGTGGCTCGTTTGCTGCTGCTGGGGCTTGTTGGAGTTTTTCTTTCCTTTTGCAGCAACCTCCTCTTCTTCTCCGTCTGACGCGTCTCTGGTTTTGTCTGAGCTGGCATATTTGTTAGCCGCAGCCATCACCTCGCTGAGGCTCTTGACTTTATCCTTCATGCGACCCAGCTTATGAATCAGCGGCTCAAACTTGCAGTTTTTCTCCATCACCAGGACGGCTGAGCTTGGTGGTATATTATCTGAGGAGTGTATTATTTCTGCCACCCTTTTCATCCAATGGCGACTTGACTCGCCTTCCTTCTGGACACAACGCTCTAAATCTTCTATATTGCAGAGTCGCTTGCAAGTTCCTTGGAAGTTCTTAATGAAGGCATCCTTCAGTTCCTCCCAAGTATTTATAGAGTTGGGAGGCAAATTTTGCAGCCATATGTGCGCTTCCTTCTAGCATCATGTTTAGGTAGCGTGCGCAGATCTCTTCAGATGCGTTTAGGATGCTCATGCCCATCTCGTAATTGTTGAGCCAAGTGGTTGGATCCATGCTGGCGTTATAGTTTGCCACCTTGCGTGGCCCTTTGAAATCTTCAGGAAAAGGTTCCGATCTGATCCTCTCAGTGAAACACCGGTCCCTTGAGTCGCGAGGACAGGGCTGTGGGCGCCTGCGGGGTTATCTGCGGGCCGCTTTTGCATCAATGGTGCATTCGCCTGCGCTTCTGCGACTTGCTCCTGCTGCCTCTGTGCGACTCCTGACACGTCCTCTGGTGGCCTGCTCTGGACGCTTCTTTTGCTGTAATCCTGTGATTGGCTGGTACGAGGGGCAGCTGTGCTTCGGCTTCCGCCCTATTGGCTTGTTGCAGGACTGCCGTACTTAGCATCTGAATCGCGCGCCGCGCCTCAGCATTGACCGGGTCATCGCCTGTTGGTACCATCTGAGTCAAGATATTAGCCGCAGCATACATATTATCGACAGGGTTCTGGTAATGGCCCTGTGTGTGAAACCTCCTTGGTTGTTGCTGGGTCTCTTGATTTGTTGGTACCCTTCCTTCCGCAGTCGTCTGGATTCCCGTCCCGCGGCTGGAGTGAGCGGGATTTCCACTGTTGGTTGAGTCGCGCGCAGCTGTGTTTGCGGGTCAACCTGTTGTTGAGTCGCAGCCAGCGCGGCTACTCTCTGCCGCTCCTGTTGGATTCCTTGGTTTATCTGATCGAGCCTGCGGCGCTCTTCTTCCATCCTTCGAACCTCATACAGGAGCTCGGCCCTGGCGGCCTCAATTTCTGTTGCACGGAGGGCGGCGTTCGTGGCTGACACAGGGACAAGAAGTGGGTTGCTTGGGGGTGCCGATGCCTCGGTTTCTCCAGCAGTTCCTGATGCACCTGCTCCTCCGGCCATGTAAACCGCGACTTGTGCCATCTCTTGATCTGGTGATGATGTGATTTCTGGTGGGTAACCCCAGCAACTTTCTTCAAAGGCAGGTATGATGGACCCAAACTCTTGCGAGTCCATGCTTTCCACGGATTCTTCCCCGTCATCGGCGACTTCTTCTACTGAATCGCCTTCCTGGACCGATCTAACGGACCTGCCACCGATGAAGCCGACGAAGACGTTGATGGATCCGAACGGGATGACGTGGCCGGTCTCCAAATAATCTGCTTCCGGCCCCCAGCTTGAATCGTCGATGAGGGGTGTGCCATTGACCGTGATGATACGGCCAACAACAAGATCTTCAGCTCCCTTCATGGATCCTGCGCGGAACGTGACGCTCTTGACCGCAGGCCCCACGGTGGGCGCCAACTGTCGTGGGTTTGTCACGTCAGGTGTCATAGATGACTTCGTAGGTGTGGGATTATGCGAGTCAAGCATCTCCGAGCTTGGGATCGCAGGAACAAAGATCAACACAGATTTACCCAGGTTCGGCCCCCTCAATGTGAGGTAAAAGACCTACTTCCTGCCTACCCTAGATTGGTATTGATATGATAATCGAGGTGTTACAATGGAGGCGATCCGATCTGGTACTCGCCGTATGAGCTAGGGTTTGGGGCTTGATAGCTTGACCCGCTCTAAGTCCTGCGAGTCCTCTTTATATACACAGAGGCTCGCTAGGTTACAAAAGGAAACTTCCCCATAAGGAATACATCCACAGAGGCCTACTCGGAGACTACTTGGTCTTCACGTCCTCGGGATATGTCTTCTAGATCTTTCCCTTATGGCGGTTCAATATTGGGCTTGCTCCCAAGTGGGCCTTGTCCGTGCGAGTAAGTTAAGTCGCACTGGGCCGGGTTAACCCAGAAAGTATTCCTCGACAACTGCCACGAAGAGGAACGGTAGCCCCTTGCGATCTCGGGAAGGGTCCCAAGATGTCTAGCCCCAGACCGCGAAAGGCCACGAGAGCGGGATGGTTTGGAGTCCCAGTGTAGGCTGATGGACTTGCTTGGCGTGGAATTGGCACGCATCGCAAGACTGGACGATGGTGGTGGCATCTTGAAGCACTTGGGGCCAGTAGAAACCGCTCCTGAAGACCTTGCCTGCCAGGGTGCGTGCAGAGGAATGGTGGCCACACTCTCCACTGTGAATGTCTCTGATCAGCATGCGGCCTTCCTCGGGGGGGACGCACTTGAGTGCAATTCCATTTGGGCGCTTGCGGTACAGGTCTCCCTCGAGGATGTAGTATGACTTGGCTTGTCGAGCCACTCGTTCTGCCTCCGCGTCTTCTTCAGGAGGACTCCCTTCAGCAGGTAGTCTTTGAGTTCGTCAACCCAGCCTGTCTCTTGTGCACCATAGCCAGCAGCAGACGCTCCCCTGAGGATGGACCGCAGTTGGGTGCCCCACCTACAGGAGGTGGTGGGAGTACTTCGTCTGTGCTTGTGGCTGCTGCTTCTTGTGGCTGCTTTATGGACGCCTTGGAGAGTCTCTCTTCAAAGACGCCGGCCGGCTGGGCCTGCCTTCGTGATGCTCGCTTGGCGATGTCATCTGCCTCTGGTTCTCCTTTCGCGGGATGTGCATGAGCTCCATGCCCTGAAGTGCTTCTCGAGCTTGCGGACCTCTTCAAGGTAGGCGGCCATGTGGTCGTCTTTAGGCGTGTAGCTCTTGTTGGAGAAGTTAACCAGGAGCTGGGAATCACCCTTTATGAGTAAGTGCTTGACGCCAAGGGCGATTGCGGCTCTGAGCCCGGCGAGGAGGCCCTCGTACTCGGCGATGTTGTTGGAGATCTTGTCTATTGTGAAGCACAGCTGGATGGCGTAGTAGAGCTTGTCACCTTTTGGTGAGGTTAAGACACCCAGCCCCACCATTGCGGCAGGCGAAAGCTCCATCGAAGTGCATGGTCCAGTGGCTTGGCATTGTATCTCCGATGACGCGGTTTCTTCTTCGCGAGGCTCTTCAGGAGTTGGGTCTGTCCACTCGGCGACGAAATCCGCCAGCGCTCTCCCTTTTATGACTCTTGTGGTGTCGAAGCGCAAGTTGAATGGTTTGCAGCTCAATGTTCCATCCTGCGACGCGGTCAGTAGCGTTGGGGTTGCGCAGGATCTGCTCCAGGGGGAAGGACGTGACCACCGTGATGGGGTGGCCCTGGAAGTAGTGGCGCAGCTTCCTGGAGGCGATGAGTAGCGCGAGGAGGAGCTTCTGCTGCACGGGGTACCGCTCGCGAGCATCTCGCAGTACAGTACTGACGAAGTAGACTGGATGCTCGACGAGGGTCGTTGATGGTGCGGCAGCGTCGGCTCCCTCGAGAGGCTCCTCAGGACCTTTGGCGAGGTTTGCCTGTGGAGGAGCCTCGGCAGGGGTGCGTGGTGGACTCGACTTGAGGCTGTGGGCCTGGCACTGGGTCTGGAGAGACTGTTCCTCGTCGGGAGGTTCTGGACTTGGTGTGGCAGTGCTTTTCTTGGGGAGAACTGGCTCTTCTCTTTCCACCACCAGGACGGCGCTTGCAGTTTGTGGAGTGGCTGCTAGGTACAGCTTCAGATGCTCGCCGCCCTGGGGGCTACCATGACTGGTGAGCTAGCCAAGTATTTCTTCAAGTCCTCAAATGCTTGTCGGCCTCTGGAGTCCACTTGAAGGTGCCGGATTTCTTCATGATCTTGAAAAATGGCAAGGCTCTCTCGCCGAACTTGGAGATGAAGCGGCCTAAGCTGGCCATGCATCCTGCTAGGCGCTGCATGTCCTTGAGGCGGCGAGGTGGCTGCATGTCTTCTATAGCCTTGATCTTGTCAGGGTTTGCTTCTATGCCGCGGTGGGACACGAGGAACCCGAGGAGCTTGCCTGAAGGCACCCCGAAGACGCACTTGGCGGGGTTTAACTTGATGTTCACCTTGCGCAGGCTGGCGAAGGTTTCCTCGAGATCCTTCAAGAGAGTGTCTCCCTCGCGAGACTTGACCACGATGTCGTCGACATAAGCTTCTGCATTTCTTCCCATCTGAGCCCCCAAGGCGATCCTCATGAGCCTCTGGAAGGTGGCGCCGGCATTTTCAGGCCAAAGGGCATGCAAGTGTAGCAATACACACCACAAGGGGTGAGAAATGCTGTTTTCTCCTCGTCTTCCTTGGCCATTTTGATCTGGTGGTAGCCTGAGAAGGCATCCAGGAAACAGAGGAGATCACAGCGGCGGTGGAGTCCACAATCTGGTCTATCCTTGGCATGGGGTATGGATCCTTGGGGCAGGCCTTGTTTACGTCTGTGTAGTCGATGCAGAGCCGGCCTCCTCCATTGGGTTTTGGGACAACCACACCGTTGGAGAGCCAAGTGGGGTGGGCAACTTCTCGAATGATGTCTGCTGCTTTCAGCTTCTCTACTTCTTTGATGATGAACGCTTGCTTCTCGGGGGCTTGTTTCCGCGCTTTCTGCTTTACAGGGCGTGCGTCTGGACACACGGCTAAGTGGTGCTCGATCACCTCCCTTGGTACACCGGACATTTCTGACGGAGTCCATGCGAACATGTCAGAATTTGCCCGAAGGAAGGCGACGAGCGCGCTTTCCTATTTGGGAGGCAAGCCAGCGCCTATGGTGACGCTAGCCCCCGAGCCTCAGCCCCCGAGCCGCTGGTGCTCAGCGACACCTTCTTTGTAGATGCTTGCTCTTGAGTGAACAGCTGTTTCTTCTTCTTGGGCCTCTCGAGAGGCTCCATGTCCTCGTCAGCGGGGAATGCCATGGCAGCGGCCTTGTAGGCGATCTCGACAGCGCGCGTGGCGTCCTGTACGTGACCACGTATGGTGATGGTGCCACCGCTGCCAGGGATCTTGACCATGTTGTAGGCGTGGTGCGTGACGGCCATGAACTTCGCGAGGGCGGGGTAGCCGAGGATGGCGTTGTAGGGCAGGCCAATGTGCGCGACGTCGAAGTCAATTAGCTCGGTGCGGTAGTTCTCCTGCGTGCCAAAGGTGACCGCGAGCCTCACTTGCCCCAGAGGCGAGATTGAGCCGCTGGTGACCCCGGTGAAGGGCCTGGAGGGCATGAGCCACTCGTAGGGCACTTGAAGCGTCTCGAAGGTCTCGACAGAGATGACGTTCAGGCCTGCACCCCCATCAATGAGCGTCTTGCCGACGGCGATGTTGTTGATGGTGGGGGTGCACACCAACGGGAGGGTGCCCACAGTCTTGGTAGACTTGGGGTGATCTTTGGCGTCGAAGGCGATGGTGTACTGGGACCACTTGAGGGGGCGGGACGTCTCGACCCCGGGAAGCGCTGCGTTGAGCTCGCGAGCGAACTGCTTGAACTGGTTGTTCGACTTGGGCGCCTGGGATCCGCCGAGAGGATGCATGCCATGGCACCCTTAGGGGCCTGGTAGCCTCCAGGCTCTTCGTCGGGAAGATTGTTGTTTTTCTCGGCGGCATTCGCCTGAGTCCCCTGGGCCTCTGGAAGTTGCCCTTGCGTCCACCTTTGCGGTAACCACGGCCTCTGCCGCGGCCACCGCTGCCTTCTTCTTGCTCACGCTTCTTGCTCAGCTGCTTGAGGTCATAGCAGTTCTCCGTCGCATGGCCGCGCCTGTTGTGGTAGATGCAGAACGGGCGGTTGTCCACCTTTTTCTCGCCAGCCTCAGGGGAGTCCTCGCGAACATGCTTGGCGTCGGGTTCAGCTGCCAGGACTGCGGTAGGCTTGCGCTTTGTCTCGTCACGCCTCTTCTGGGTCTTGGATCCCTCGACAGGGTCGTCTGTCGAGCCCACCTTGACGAAGAGGAGCCCTTCTTCTGCCTTGGCGCACTTGTCTGCGATGTCGAAGAGCTTCACCACGGAGGAGAGGGTATCATGGATGCCGAGCTTCTCGAGCATCCTGTGGTTGGTGACGCCCTCTCTGAAGGCCGCAATGACGTGCGAGTCCGGGATGTTCGGGATTTTGTTGCGGACTTGGCTGAAGCGCTGGATGTACCTGCGGAGGGTCTCGCCAGGCTTCTGGCGCACAGCTCGCAGGTCGTTGTAGGTGAGGGCGCGCTCGTACGTGCCCTTGAAGTTTGCGACGAACTGCTGGCAGAGCTCCTCCCACGAGTCAATGGAATCCTCGGGAAGGTTCAGGAGCCACGACAAGGCGGAATCCTTGAGAGCGTGGGAGAACCAGTTGGCCATGACCTTGTCGTCTCCCCCCGCAGCTTGGATGGAGGTGGTGTAGAGCTGCAAGAACTCGATGGGGTTGTTCGTGCCGTCGTAGCCCTTGGGTAGGTCAGGCCTGAACTTCTGTGGCCAGACGACGCGACGCAGGTTGCGGGTGAAGGCCGCGCATCCTGTGGCGTACGAGGCGATGCCACCCTGAAGAGCACGGCGGTTCTGTCGCCCTGCTTGGCCGATTTCCTCGACGATGCGCTTCTGGAGGTCCTTCTGGCGCTCCATTTCCACCCGCGCGTCTGGGGTGTCCGCTGCACGATTTGGCAATCGCGCGGCGAAGACGCGTGGGATGCGGCCTTGTGCGCCGCAGCTGGAGGCGGACCTGGCGGCGGCGGAGGCGGCGGCGGAGGTGCGCCATGCGCGGTGGTTCCTGCGCGTCCGGAGTTGTGGTGCACCAGAGAGCGCGACGCCGCGGAGCAGCGCGCGGTGCCGCCGCAATGTCGACGAGGTGCTGGAGGCGGCCGAGCCAGTTGTCGTGCGCCTCAGCTGTGGGGCGGTAGCGGAAGAGCTCCGCGGCCATGAGCAGCGCGGTGTTTGGGCTGGGCGCTGGACGCCCAAGAGTGGAGGCGCTGTGGCGCTGGGACGGATGCGAGGACTCAGCGTCCTCGCCGTGCCCGTGGTCGACGTCTTCGTCGAAGCGGTCGTCGTGGTGGCCGTCGTCGTCCTCGGGGTGCTCCACACGCGGTTCAGCGGTGTTGCGCCCCGTGGCACGGCTGGCGCGGGACGGCCGCGAGGGTTGGTGGTGTTGGCAGCGGGCTCGGCCTGACGCCTGCCGCGGGTGGCGCGAGCTGCGCGAGTGTCCGCCATGGTGCAGAGGTCGGTGAAGGTTGAAGACGCGCCTCAGCCCCCTACCTGGCGCGCCAATTGTCGGAGAATGACTCCCACGAAACAGGGATAGTCAAGCTCACGAAGAGAGTTCGTGTAAGGGGCTGAACACGTTGGTCAAACAACCCTCAACCTGCACGGCGACGGTGCTCGTCGAGCAAGAGGAGGGACATCACGACAGAGATGAACACCAGCCCGTACCCAGGTTCACGGCCCTCGTGTGGAGGTAACACCGCTACTCCTGCTTGTCTGTATTGCACTGCTTGTAGAGGTTACAGTACAATGAGCTTGCCGAGGGCTCTCTTTTGGCAATGGTGTACACGAGGAAGGGAAGCAGTGGTCTTCTTCTTCCTTGCGCGTAAGTGGCTATGCTGGAATGAGAATGCGATCCCTTGCTACGGTGCTGCTCCTCTCCTTTTATAGGCGCCCCGGCTCCCTCCCTGCGCTTGCGCTACGGAAGGGCTATCACGTGGCGGGGAGATGGAGCGTGGTGCACCGCAGCCCGGCTGTCCATGGACGCGGTCCATGGGCGTAAAGCTGATGCTGTGGCAGAGTAACCACCGTCCATGCAGGACGGCCAGCTGGGGCCGCAGAGGAACGTGGGGGTGCCCACGGTGACGTTGGCCGTGGAGCGTAGCGCCGGCCGGTCCCCTTATCACCAAAGAGGAAAACCTTGTAGTCCGGTGCGGATGGCACAGCTTTGTTGACCCTTTAATCACCAAAATGGCAACTGCGGCGTCGTCGTCACCGCGCGCAGAGGCGCGCGTCACTCTGCGGCCGCTGCAGAGCCCATGTGCGCTCTGCAGAGGTTGCTTTGCAGCGAAGCGATCTCCACGAGGGCTTGGATGCCCTGTAGAAAATTCGGCGTTGACCTCTCCCCAGGGGAGATCACCTTGAAGAGGGGGCAGCAGTGAAGAGGGCCTCCGTAGGCCTCTGCTGCCTCCAAAGCCCTCGTGAGGCAATTCGCCTCGCGAGGCTCTCCAAGCCGTAGGCTTAGTCCTTAATGAAAATTGGCCATCAAGTGTCGAGGGCGTAGAGGACAGGCCCAGCACACCTGGATTTCACTGGGCCAACATATATGAGCAAGAGACCACGACTGGGTCAATTATATTAAACCTAATCCATATATCTTGCAAGTGGATACGAGTTAGCAAATCTACACACCAGCGAATCGCTAGTGGCAATTGCCGTGATATATAGCGACGATCGACATATACCAAAATAACACAAAGCACCTCTAGCTCGAGGGTGACAATATGCTCCACGGTGACAATGTTTATTGTCCAGATTTAAATTGCGCGCCATATAAGTTGGAGAAGATCATTTTCGCATATGCATGCATCGGATTTTGACTCGTCAATAGAACATTGATCCCTGCTCATGTCACTTTCGATCGACAAAAAGAACGCTTCAGAGCCTGCAAAGGAGAAGAAACATTGTGCTGTCGTCAATTGTTACCTAGAGTATACTGCGTGACCTCTCGAATCATCAGGAAGGCAGGCAAAAAGTTGGCACCGCCGCCGCACATACGATGAGCGATCTTCAGGATCGACTTAACAGTGACATCTAATGATAGTTTACGATCACGTACGTGCATACAGCCGATGATAAGTTTCAGGCCGACATCGATGCACGCATGCGTGCAAGTTGATTTAAATTAAGACCGTGCATCGTCCCCAGTTCAACTGACCTAATACAGTACACCCTATGTTTTTAAATATAAGATGTTTTACCCTCTGCCTACATTCACATGTTCATAAATGTATATAAAATTCTAGACAAGTTTTAGTATATACATTCATTCATTTTAGTATGAATCTAGATAAAATGGTGACACACCTAAAATATTTTATATTTAAAAACGGAGAGAATACATGCATGTGATCAATTAATCATTTATTACATGATCAGAAATAGACATTGATTTCGGGGAACCTCTTATTACAGTGTAGAAATGCTTGGCATGCATAGGCTTGCATTGCATGAATGGCCATACAAGCGACAATCTGTTCAAGCCATCTCGAAACAGACTTTCGCCTAGTTTATAAATAAAGCAACATGCCAAGCAAGGTAAAATAGAAAGCTGGGGTAGCAGCACAAGTAAGCCAACAAAAGAAAAAGCAAGAGGCGCAGGGTGGAGGGGAGCATGGGGTAGGGTACAGTAGGAGGAACAAAAGCCTAGGCCAACCGGCGCTAGCTGCTAGAGGTAGATGAGATGCGACGCGCGGTCCCCAAGAGTCTATCAAGCATGTCATCTAGCACCCCCTGTCGCGCTGCTTGAAAGCGGGTGTCACTGCTGCAAGAAAGTCAGAAATTTATACAAGGAGTCAGAGCACGCCGAAAAACACCCGCTCGATCACCATCTTATTACGAATCGTCCAAAGATTCCATGACATCGCGGCGAACACGAACCAGAAGAGGCGTCGCCTCCCCCCGGTACGGTTCGTCTGGGTCTCAACTCTCAAGGAACTCACCAAGGTCTGAGGCCTGCCAAGCAGGCCAAAGAGCCTCGTGGACAAAGTTCCATAAAAACCTGGCAGCAGGACATGTGAACAAGATGTGGGTTCCCCTCTCGGGATCCCACGCATGGGTAAAATCCCATTCCCCGTTCCACGTCGCTTTCGGACCTCCACGCCTGAGGGTAGGCGGTCCCTAAGGAGTTGCCACACAAAGATTTGATTTTTAGGGAAGGGGGGCCTTCCACAAAGGAGAAGCCCAAGCTCTAACCGAGCCATGAAGAGACTCCGATAGGACGACTTTATGGAGAAGGTCCCAGAAGGCGCCAGTTGCCTGACACAAGGTCTTGGCCTCCTGGCAGCGCCTCCAGGAGCGAACTCCGTAATTCCGTTTAAGTTGTAGCTAGCCTCGGCATGTCCAAATGTTCGTCGGAACGAGATGTTCTAATTCCCATTTTCCACAGCCGAGGCCACCAACTGCATCGGGTCCGAACAGATAGTAAAGAGGGACGTGAACCTATGCTGTAACGGCCTATCATCAAGCCTCGAGTCCAGCCAAAATAAGGTGCCCTCTCCATTACAAATGGAGAAGCGAGCACCCTTTCTAATCTCATGTTTGATGGTCTGGATGGACCGCCAGAATTGGGGATCCATCGCGACGGTCACAAGCAAGGAGGGGGCGTCCCTGCAGGTATTTCGCTTTATAAGCTGCAGCCACATCCCCTCTCCTAAGTATCGCCAAACCCACCACAGCAAAGGGCGGTATTCATCTTCCGAGACGCTAAAATGCCTATGCCCCCAATGTCCTTGGGGACGCACACATCCACCCATTTGACCATGTGGTACTTCTGGCGTCCATTGGCCGCCTGCCAGAAGAAGCGCGAGAGTTCCTTGTCAAATGTGTCATGCATACCTTCCGGGAGTTCGTAAATTCCCATCATGTACATAGGCAGGCTAGACAGGCAGGAATCAATAAGGACTGATTTGTTCCCCTTGGAGGTAAATCGTCCCTGCCAAGGTTCGGCCTTGGCTTTGACACGCCCAACAAGCGGCTCTAGGTCCTTAATTAGAATCCTAGAGTCACTAAGAGGCATCCCTAGATAAGTAACAGGGAAGGGGACAACTTGCAGTTAAGATTGTCCACTATCCGTTGTTGCTCCTCTAGGGAGTACCCCATGATCATGACTTCGCTCTTGTCGAAGTTAATCTTGAGGCCCGACATGGCCTCAAAGCAGAGGAGAAGGAACTTGAGATTAATAATGTCAAGTTCCGAACCCTCCACCATGATCATGGTGTCATCCGCATACTGGAGGTGGGTGACCCCACCTCCAGGAATAAGGTGTCTGACCACACCAGAGATGTGGCCAGCCATCTTGGCTTTATCCAAGACAGCTGCAAGAACGTCAACGGCCAGGTCAAAGAGAAGGGGAGAGATTGGATCCCCTTGTCTCACCGTGCACGAGGACCTAAAATAGGGACCAATGTCCCCATTAATATTTATCGCCGTGTTGCCACTCATGACGATCTGCATAATCCAGCATATGAAGCGATCACCGAACCCCCGGCGCTCGAGGGCCTGGCGAAGAAACGCCCAGTCCAAACGATCATAAGCATTCTGGAAATCTAGCTTAAGGAAGACACCCTTAAGATGGCTAGCCTTAACTTCATGGACAATCTCATGAAGCGCTAGAATTCTATCATGGATAAATCCTCCCTTAAGAAAGGCGAACTGATAAGGGTGTGCGAGTCTCTCCACAACTGGTGCCAAGCGTGAAGCACACACTTGGCAAGCAGTCTCTATATGACGTTGATCGCCGTGAGCGGTCTAAATTGGCGTATATCGGTGGCCCTACAACTTTAGGGATAAGAGTGATTACACCAAAATTGAGGTGAGACATAACCAATGTTCCAGTATAGAACTCCTGGAACATCGGCTAATCACCACCTCAATACTCTCCCAGAACTTCTGGAAGAAGGAGACAGGAAGGCCATCCGGGCCCGGGGCCGAGTTGGCCTTCATCTCCATAATAGCCCGACGAACCTCCTCTGGGCTGAATGGGAGAGTAAGCTCCACATTCTCTTCATCCGAGACTAAGGCCCCTAAGGGCCAGAAGTCAGCGGCTAACGCTACCCCCGTGCGGGGCCCCTCCACAATAACTCCTTATAGAAGGAGTATATGTGAGCGGATAGGTCTTTGGCCTCCTCTAGTAGGAGGCTTTTCCTCCTCTAGTAGGAGGCCATCCGCCCACAAGCACGGTATAGAACTCCTTCGTCGTCGTCCTTCGTCGTCGTCCATTAGCAATACCATGGAATTACGCCATATTAGCTTCACCATGTAGAATCCAATTTTGGTGACTGCGTTGTCGCCAAAATATCTCCTCGCCTTTGTAGATCTCCATAAGGGAGGTCTCCAAGGCATACGCTGAAGCCAGCCATCAGCAGTAAGGCCCACCGTATCCGATGCCACGTCAAGCGTCTGAATCTGGCTGAGGATATCTGTCACATAAATTGGGGAGCGACTTTAGCACATTAGTGCCAAATATCAACCACGTTCTATGGACGGGGCGGGGACGCGACCGCCGATTCCCACTTAAGTCGAACTGCTTCCACAAAGCCCGGCTGACCAAGCCAAGCTCCTCAAAGTGGAAGCGGTTCGACCTAGGGGGGCCCTCTTCCGGAGGACAGGAGGAGGGGGTAATGGTCCGAGCCAATCCGAGTGAGCGCACAAAGCGACCACAAAGGAAAGGCAATTTCCCATTCCACCGACACTAAGACCCGGTGAAGCACACTCCGGATCGGTTCAGCCTGGTTGTTGGACCAAGTATACCGCGCCCCAACACGAGTGATCTCTCGTAGTGCCAGGTCAGCAATCCAATCATTAAACATGCGCATCCTAGGGAGGTCCACATTATTCAAGCTCCTATCATCAGGGGAGAGAATTAGATTAAAATCCCCCGCCACCACCACAAGGGTAGGCCATCGCTCCACCTTAGACTAGAGCTCAGCTAAAAACTCCGCAGACCTCTGGTGGTCCGCGGAGCCATAGACGATAATAACCTCCCAACGGAGGTTAGACCGTCTATGGGTGAGTGACATGCTCACTAAGAATTCACCGCGATCCATATCTTCTACCTCGAAAGTATCCTCCTTGGCACCAAGGAGGATACCCCTGAGTGTCCCGCCGCCGGGAGACAGTGCCCGAGAACTTGTGGCAACTTAGCCTCTCCAACTCGAAGATCGAGAAGTCCTGATGAATCGTCTCTTGAAGGCCCACGATGTCCACATCTTTGTCTCAAAGATAGTTGATTAACTGGCATCCAATCGGTTTGTCGATCGATCGGTCCGAGTATCTTGATGTTGATCGAAACAACAAACACAGTCTCGATCGGTCAAATTAATTGCTCACAATGGTGCATCATCCAACATGCAAGCTCATAGTGAAATTCACCGTACGACGACTCTTGTGGCGTGTGTCGACACTATGAATCACTAGTCACAAAGCCTCGTTATGACAACATAGGCAACACTACTGTATCTGCCCCCCCCCCTGGTCGACACCGGGGGCGAAATACGCGTCGAAGCAAGCCCTCCCCGCCGCTGCTGCCTCCGCACCGCGGCAGTGGTGGCCCTCCCCGCTGCCAAACAACTGGCTGCGGGGGTGTGGCCCTCATCTCAGGTGGCGCGACGGGCGCCGACCGGCTGGGACGGTGATGGCGCGCCGTTGGCGCTGGCAGGCCAGAGCGGTGGCTCCAGGACCGGGTCTGCGGCGGGGCGGCGGATCCGAGGCTCTACGCCCGGATCATGTGGGGGTGGGCCTGGGCTTGGCCATGAGGGCGCCAGAATTGCGGTGGCGCGGCCAGGCAGGATGCGGTTTGCGGCGGCGGTGCGTGGGGCGGCCCGGGGTGCGGCCTGGACGCGTGGGTTGGCGCGCCTCCAGACGGCATGGAGGGCGGCGACGTCTTCGTCTTGCTGGCTGCCTTCCCGGCCGGCAGATCAAGGACAAGATGCTGCAGGTGGCCGATCTGGTGTTTGAGGTGCTTGGCTGATCCGGTTGAAAACTCGTCTCCGTTCGGTGGTTGAAGCCCGTAATGGCGACTCCTTGCGCGTCACCCCCTTCCTGAAGGCATCACCGAGGTGAAGCATGCACTACCTCCGCTATCTCTGGGGGAAACCCTTGATCCGTGGATCGGATGGTATCAGTGCTTCGGCGTCGTCTCCCCTTGGGGGCATCATTCTTGGAGGTGTGCACTAGTCGAGGGACCAGTGGATGGCTGGTGGGTGCTTTCGTGGTGTTGCATGTTGTGTGGCAACAATGACTGTCGTGAGCGGAGCCGAGTCGCGACATGTCCTTCGTCACCGGCATTCCATTCTGCGTCCCGCCGTGAAGCTGTGAAGTCGGAGCGGCGTGTCGCGGGGCGGTAGGGCCGGCAACGATGCCACTTCTTCTCAAGTGGCCATGCGGATTACGTCGGTGCAAGGTGTGCAACTTTCTCTGGTGAATCTCGTCGTCGAAATCGGAGGTGCCTCTTCCTCGATGTTTTGGGTCGACTGTTTGGCATAGGTCGACATGGGTTTCGGCGTCGGTTGCGGTGAGGGCTTCGTCGGTGGTCGTCGAAGGTGAAGACGGTATAGCTGGCTCGGGGAGGAGTGACGACGATGACGCTCGATGACAACCTCGGTGATGTTTTTCCTCGGCGTGTGTGTGTTTCATGTGGGTAGCCAGGTCGGACGGGTATGCCCTATGTGGTGGGGTTTCTTGACTACATTGGTGCACTTGTAAAGGTTTTCATCTGGTAATGAACCGGTCAATTCACTCCTACTTTTTTAATAAAATGAGGCAAT
The DNA here is from genome assembly GCA_947311845.1 of Poa pratensis. NCBI lineage: Eukaryota > Viridiplantae > Streptophyta > Magnoliopsida > Poales > Poaceae > Poa > Poa pratensis. The sequence goes on along the minus strand of CAMZMU010000101.1, from coordinate 31,070,340 downwards.
GTTGCCCGTTTTGTTAAAAAAAAACTCCTTATCTCTGAACCGACTAAGAGAACATGCACAAATATAAAATCTTGGTACCCATCCTCCTTTCTTTGAAACAAGTGGCTCTCCTGGTTCTGTGCGTATTTAAAACAATTTATCTTCTCCATATTATCATATCTCTGGAGTCGATAATTTTCCATGAGGAAGTATTGAACTCAACTACTTGCCGCCGTCACCCAATTTAGTTATATGATGGACTTAAAAAACAACAGAAGCTTGTTGTGGAGCATGTTGTGCCTTTGACATTGGAGGAGGCCAAAGCCTTTAGTGGACCTAGCACAGTAGCACTGAGGAGAAGACCAGGAAGGAGATAGTCCAGATCGATGCTGCAGAAGAAGGACTCACTTTCATTGGTGGGGGAGTTTTTTCAAAGAACTTGCTTGCATTGCCTCGGGCTCGCCCACAGACATGCGGGTGGTGGAGGCTGCTCCCTCTCACATTACGCTACACAACAACCGTTTTGACAAGAAAAATTGTGGTTGTGATTTCCAACAGTTAAGCACGCAGAGTATAGGTGGACGAAGCATTTTGGGGAGTTGCCAAAACTCAAGAGCAAAGGGAAAGCCATCGAGGAGGTCCTGAATGAAAAGATGCAATATTTTCTACATATGTATATGTCGTGGTGGTATCACGGCAGATGCCATAGGATGGCTAAAGTGTGGGGCCGATGGACGCTGGTGGAATCCGGGAGAGGGCTAGCGCGCTAAGAAGCACACACGAAGAACACACCAGCACACCAAGATCTACCCAGGTTCAGGGCCCTCGTGAGGAGGTAAAGCCCCTACTCCTGCCTGCCTCTCTCTATATATTTCGGTATCAAGTGTACAAGCTGCTCCTTGAGCTGTATAACACAACAATGGTGAAAAGCACAAGGAAGGAGATGAAGCTATGGGTGGAAAGATATCTCAGAGCCTCGTCCCTCACGCAGGAGGGGGTGAGGGCATATATATAGGCTAAACCGAGTTACGGGAACACCCCTCCCGAAGCACTGTAGCCATGCCAAACGTATGTCATGATGTTACTCCTGTCAGAGACAGGACGTGGCATGCCCATCTCCTGCAGCTCTACAGCACAGCTAGAAAGTACCCTCGGTCAGCGACAAGACAGGCCTGCCCATGCCTCTGCCTCGCAGTCTGTCCCCGGATAAACCGGAGTCAGCGGTGGAATGACGGCCTGTCATCTCGCACATCACGCACGCCCCCGTGTCAGGCGCTTCCGTGCCAGACGTTCCCGTGTCAGACGGGATGCGACAGGAGCATTGACTCCCGTCCGACACTAGGATAACCCGGTATGGATATGCCGGATTCTCCTTCCTCAAATATCCTTCCCTGCACATAAGAAAACACTCAAGTTACCGACATACATATGTCGGTCAGGCTATCTCGGATCTTTATCTCGGATCCACTATCTTGGTCAACATATGTCGGCTGGCTCCAGCATGGCGCCCCGGTCCCTTCTGGCCCGGGTTATCTCGGTAGCCTATGTCGGTTTGCACCTGCACCACCCTCTGAAGCCCAGGTATGCCGGTTTTACTGTAACTAGGCCCACACCTAGGCATAGCTTTTACCACACCATGACCCTACCCGGGGGTAGCCCCCCGACATTAGTCCCGAAGCTGGTGCGGTCCTGCAGCCTTGGATGAAGGGCCACAGCAGGTTTAATCAACCGAAACAGCCATAACAAGCAACCGACATTACCATGTCGGTTCAACCATAGAGCCACTACCAAACTTTCCCACTGACTCCGACATTTGCCCCTGTGTCGGCTTCTCCGACACAAGAACTCCGCTGACAGAGCAAGTCGAGCTTTCACGACCAACTCAACTTAACCCAACCATCCGACATTCACATGCCGGTTTATTGCAAGCTTCGAGGACCAAACTTCCCACAACCTCCGAGATTTGCCATTAAGCCGGTCTCTCCGACACAGGAAGATTCCACAATCTCTCTAAAGATCTCTTCCTGGCACGTGGCGGAGAGACTCTGCGCGTTACCTCGGTTCCCGTGCACGGACAGACACATCTCTGCACGCACGCACCCACGTCACGCGCCGTCACGTCGCGTGGGCACTTGAGTGTGTTGACCGCGGCGCGCCTCCTTGATTCCCGCGCCATTAACCGCACGCGATCACGTCGCGGGCCGTTACCGCCTTGTAGCCCACGATGCGGCGGATCGTGCGGCCGCAAACCTCGCAACCGCGCAGATCGTGCGCGGTTGATCCGCGCGCCCGTTACGGTAACCGCACGCGGTAAAAACGGAAACCGGACGCGCCCGTGCCCATAAATAGGGGAACGGGCACCTCTTCTCGTCTTCTCCGCATTCCTCTTCTTCTTTCTCTCTTTCCCGCACCATCGCCGCCGCGCAGAGAGCTCCGCCACCGCACGACGCCGGATCTTTCGAGCCACCGCCCACGGAGCACCTCGCGCCGCCATCGGACACGCGCAACTCCGGCACGCCCCGCGTTTCCTCGCCTCGCATCGCCGTCGCAATCTCCGGTAAGCTCCATGCCCTTAGCATTGCCGATGAACGTGTTCATCCCCTCCGATGAACACGTTCATCCTCTCCGATGGATCTGTTCATCTTCCTCCTCTTCTCCGTAGAAGCTCTCACATCCAAATGCTTAGATGCTAATGAACTTAGTTGCTTAGATCCCCTCTGTATTTTCTCCATCGTGCCTCTTAACCAACTTTGCAATAGTTTCTCCGCGGATCTTCATAAGTTTCAACTCAGATGTTCTTGCTTTATCTTCTATTTATTTTTCCCGTAGATCTTTCCATCAAACACTTAGCCACAGAAATGTGTTTCCCGCCACTTATGCACTTTTCCTCTGTTGCCCAAATGTTCCGAGATACCTATCTCGGTTCCTCTGTGCCTAAATACTCCGAGATACTTATCTCGGTTCCTCTTGCCCACATACTCCGAGACACTTATCTCGGTTCTTCTGTGCCTCTTTTGCAGATCCTTCCGAGATGTCAACCAGCAATACCCCGGAGCCTGCCGAGGATATCGTTGAGGGAGAGCGCGCCGGGTGGGAGGGTTCCGACGTAACCCAGGCCGAGATAGACTGGCTAGTCCGGACCAAACGCATTCCGGCACAAGTGATATGCCGGGTTCCCGGCAAAGAGGCCGAGCCGAAGCTGAAAACCGGCGAGCGCGTGGTCTTCGTCGCGCACTTCGAGCGCGGCTTTGGACTCCCGGCGAGCGAGTTCTTCCGTCCTTCTTGGATCGGTTCCGGCTTCAACCTCACCACCTTCCAGCCAACGCCATTACCACGCTTTCTGCGTGTGTCTCTTTCTCCGAGGGATACCTCGGACTTTGGCCCACTGTAGAGCTCTGGGCCAAGTACTTCCAACTCCGGAAGCAAAGTGTCCCGGATCCGGAGAACAAGAACTTCCCCAAGGAGATGACCCCGTGCGGAGCTGCTACCATCATACCTCGGAAGGGTTCCGTCTTACCTCGGATTCAAGGGCTGGAGTCATGCCGGAAATGGCAGCGCACGTTCTTCTACGTGAAGAACCCGGACAGCCCAGACAATGCCGATTATCTGAACCTGCCGCTATTCAACATCGCCACCCCCACTGAACAGTTTAACTGGTCCCTCAACCCGAAGGACCTGAACATCGAGATCAACCAGATCCACAAGGTCGTGGAGGAGCTGGTGAAGGCAGGCCTAACGAGCGATGATCTCCTGAGGACCTTCATCAGCCGCCGAGTTTCCCCCCTCCAAGACCGAGTTCACAAGATCTGCCACATGAGTGGCCAGTATGATCCAACTCGGATCAGCACCCACGAGCTGAACAAAGCCGAGATCAGAAGACGTGTCAAGGCAATTGCCCGCACGCTGATGACCGAGGAATGGGAATGGGGTCTTGAACCTCATAACAGAACTCGGCTTCCGGAGCAAGTAAGTAACCTTGCAACTTGCACCGACATATTTTTTCCTACCGAGGTAACTCTTATGCCGGTCCCATAATCCGCTCATAAAGTAACTCGGTTTTACTGCTTCTGGTTTGCAGAGGTTTACCCGGCAAAAGACTGAAGATGGAGAGGATCCCTCCACCAAATGGGGCCAAGATATCCCTGCCCCGGACGTCGCCGAGGTAGAAGATCCGGATGATGAGGATCAGCTGCCAATACCGAGAGCTGGCGCCCCTACCTCGGGTAAGCCTCGAGCCCGAGCTTCAATCCGAGATTGGTCAGATGATGATGATTGCGAAATGCTAGAGGTAATTGACGCTCGTCCCATCGCATATGCTCACCCAGCCCCGGCATCAACTAACCCGGGTGGCTCTGCCCCGAGTGCACGCCCTGCTACCTCGGGCAAACAAGTGGCATCTCGCAAGCGCGCAGAGACCGGTACCTCGAAAACCGGAACCTCCACATCCTCGGATCCAGCCGCACCGCAGGCGAAGCGACAGAAGAGAGGAGCGGTTAAGCCGAGGAAGGGCAAGAAGACACCGCCAGTTACTGAAGGGTAAGATATTCTTTGCCGACACAAGCTTACTTCCTTTTTTCCTTCTGCCGGGATAACTTTTTCCCGACATAACACTTTTTCTTGTTTGACGCAGTGCCCCCCTTGAAGTTGACCAGAGTGCCTCTTCTATGCGCTCGCCCCTTCCGAGTACAGCCGAACCTCGGCCACGTGACTCCGGGGCACCCGCCACCTCAACTGTCATTCCCGAGGTTGTGATCCTCGACCAAGATGATGGCTCCGGTGCCCCCACCACGGAAACCGACATCCCGCGGGCCGACACTTCGGTGACCTCGGGCGCACAGCAACCACCACCACAACAACAACAGCCGCAACAACAGCAACCACAACAACAACAGCAGCAGCAACAACAACAGGAACAGCAGCAACCTCAACAGCACCAAGGACAGCAACAACCTCAACAGCACCAGCAGCAGCCAAAGCAGCCGCCCCGGCCGAAGTCCACCACCAAGTCCCCCACCAAGTCCACCGAGTTAGCAACTCGGAAAGCTATTCCACTCGCCAAGCCGGCACAGAGCCAAGCAGCCACCGGGAAACAGCTTGCCAACCCGGAGAGACAAGTGGTGTTGACTCCAACCACTACCCCGGAGCACCAAGCTCTCACCACTTCTGTCTCCCGAGTCACCAGCAGCAGCTGGGTTTTACCCCAGCTCCAAACTCAGAGTGGACACAGCTTAGGCTCGGAGAAGCAGTACCACATGGACTGGAATGCTGCCGACACAAGCGAGGTCTCCTCCGCGCACCCGGTCACTCCACATCCAGCTGGCCCCAGTGCACTTGCTCAGGCCATGCACAATTTGCAAGTCTCGACCCTTCGAGCCAGCAAGCTTGCCGAGGTATTTTTCCTCAGCCAAACTTTTATTTCCTTTGCCATAGATGATAAACATACACAATCCCCAGTCCCCGAGATTCGGGTTGAGTGACCTGTGCTCGCCCGAGTAAAGATCACTCAGCGCGAATCTTCACAAAATTTTCATCATTAGACTCAAAAAATCCGACACTTAGATCTTCAAAAATCCGACACTTAGGATCTTCAAAATCCGACATCCAGTCCCCGAGATTCTTGTCGAGTTTTACTCGGCAGGAATCTTTAAGAAATCCGACACTTAGCTTTACTCGGCATGAATCTTCAACTAATCATACTAACTCTTTGCTCTTTTCAGGATTGCACCAACGCTCGGACCACGTGTTTCGGAAGTTGCTTCTGGACCACAACAAGCTCAAGAGGTCCCACAAGCAACTTCAGGAGACGCTGAAGAACAAGGAAAAAGCGCACGCCACTGCCCTTCAGAAGGAACGGCAGAAGTGTCTCGGCTCCAGGAGGAACTTGCCCGGGTCCAGGGCGAGAAAACCGGCATTGAGCAGGCCCTGATGCAAAAGGAGGAAGCTGCTCAAAAGCACAAGGAAACGCTCGAGGCGTCCGAGGTTCGCGCTACCTCGGCTCAAGGAGAACTGGATGCCCTCAAGGCAAAATCCGACATCTGGCTCCGCGAGCTCACCCGGCTGAACAAGGAGATGGACTGTAAGTTTCTTTATCCTTTCCTTTTGCTTTCATTACTTTACCGACATTAAGATATGCCGGTATATAACTCAATTCGGTGATAGCTTTTCTGTCTTCAGATCACTTCGCCCACTCCAAGGCTGCTGCACTCAACACTGTTCGCAAGGCACGAGCGAAGAGAGCCGAGGCTGGCCCAATCCCGGAGGAATGGGATATGAAGATTACTTGACTGCTCTGAATGCTCGCATCTCTCCTTTGAAGGCCATTGGCCTGGATCTTCTTGATGCCGGTATCAAAGCTTACCGAGCCTTATGGCCAGGATCTCCAACTCCTCTAGCATTGAAGAACTGTCCAAGTGTCTGTCGGGGGCCGAGGCCAGGATCCGAGAGTGGAGATCCTCAGCAGCTCGTGCCGGAGCTGATCAAGCACTGACCTTTGTGCTCTCCTGGTACGAGTCCATCAACCTCAACGCCGTGCGCTCCCTGCGCCAAGGCTCCAAATGGACCTCCGATCCGACATTGATAGAGAGCCGCAAAGATGCAGCCAAATTCATGGCCAGTTATGCTCCCACCCGACACTTCATCCGGGTCCCGCCTACTCGGATGACGAAGAAGATGACCAGGATGATGAAGAGGGTGAAGACGAAGAAGATGACATCGATGAGGAGATCGAGGCCGAACTCCGACGCTGCCACTGCCGGAGCGACCGAGACTGCTGCTGCCGGGCAACCGAGACTTCTGCTGCGGAGCAACCGACATTGCCGCCGGCTCGACCGACACCAAGTCGCGCGACCGACTTCAGAGAAGCCGGTAACCGAGACTTCTGAGAAGCCGGTATCCGACACTGCTGGTGCCTCGGCAGCCACTCCAACTCCCGAGGTTGCTCCAACCACTGAAGCTTCTTCTGCCGCCGAGACTGCTCCCGAGCCTCGCACCGCTCCAACTGCTCCGAGCTCCTCCGAGGCAGCTGCCTAAGCTTATCAAACATTGAACTATTAAATCCCCGGAATGCCGGGTGCAGATGTAAATATACTTTAAGTATCTCGCAGTGCTACTTTTATCATATTAGTTTCAACAAGACAAGCTTAATGCCGTATCACTTTGCACCAAGTCCCCGAGTTTACTTTCTTGTTTACTATACTTAGTAATCTTTGCTCTTGTCTACCATTTAGGCGTTCGACAGTCGAGTCACAAGATCAATCATTATAGCATACAATACTTGTAAATTTTGAGGTAAGGTTTAGAGTCATCCGACACAAGGAAAAGGAACGAAAAAACCGGGTTAGTAAACGACATATGTCGGATCTTTTTAGGACCGAGTCCCCGAGTCCATTTTCATGTTTACCATATACCATAACCTCTGCTCTTGACTGCCATTTCGGCGTTCGTCAGTCGAGTCACAAGATCACAACAAAATAGCATACATTACTTGAACTTTGAAACGAGGTCTCAAAATCATCCGACATATGAACAACACAGAAAAAACCGAGATAAAACACAAGCATATGGACAAAGGCAGTCCCCGAGTTTCTTTTCGGAGTGCCGGCATTTTATTCAAAGGAAAACCGAGATACATACACTGCGCCCTTATGAGTAAAAGGGACGAAGTAGAGCTACATTCCAGGGTCTTTTGGTCTCCTCTCCGGATTTGTCCATCACATTTTTCCTCGGTGCCTGTGCATCTATAAGATAGTATGAATCATTGTGCAGAGCCTTGCTCACAATGAACGGTCCCTCCCATGGAGGTGACAACTTGTGTCGGCCTGCTTTGCGTTGCACTAGCCTCAACACCAAATCTCCCTCTCGGAAAACCCGAGGGCTGATCTTCCGGCTATGATAGCGTCGGAGATTTTGCTGATATATAGCTGACCGAGATAAGGTCAGTTCTCGTGCTTCTTCGAGCAAATCAACATCATTTTCCCGAGCTTCTTTTGCCTCGGTTTCAGTGTACAGCGCCACTCTCGGCGAGTCATATTCCATGTCGGTTGGCAGACCGCTTCTGCTCCATAGACCAGAAAAAATGGCGTATAGCCAGTTGATCGATTTGGTGTGGTCCTTAGACCCCACAGCACTGCTGGTATCTCCTCTATCCAACATCCCGGAGTTCGCAACAGTGGTTCAATCAACCGGCTTTGATACCGGCTAACACCAATGCATTTGCTCTTTCCACTTGCCCATTTGCCTCAGGGTGTGCCACCGAGGCTATGTCCAACCGAATTCTCTTATCCGCACAGAACCGAGCAAACTCTCCCACAGCAAAGTTTGTGCCATTATCCGAGATAATGCTATGGGGGTAACCATATCTCAAAATGATGTCCTTCAAAAAGGTCACGCTGTGTGACCATCACACTTCCGGATTGGCTTTACCTCGATCCACTTGGTGAACTTGTCCACCATCACCAGCATATGAGTCATGTTACCTCGGGCTGGCCTGAACTCTCCCACCATATCCAGCACCAAACTGCAAAGGGCCAAGTGATTGGAATTGTCTTGAGTGCCGAGGCTGGCAGGTGGATCTTTTTAGCAAACCTCTGACATCCCTCACACTTTCTGACGATATCTTCTGCCTGGTTCAAAGCACTGGGCCAATAAAACCCATGCCGGAATACCTTAGCCACCAAGGCTCTTGATGAAGCATGATGACCACATTCTCCTGATGAATTTCCAGGAGCATCTCCTGCCCTTCCTGCGGCTCGACACAGCGCTGCAGTACCTCGGTCACACTTCTCTTGTATAACTCCTGGTTGATGATGGTGTAGGCCTTGGATCTTCTTTGCACTTGCCTAGCTTCAACTTCATTACTTGGCAAACTCCCATCCATCATAAATGCCATTATTGGTTGTGCCCACTCCGGCACAGGACGCACAGGAAAGATCAGATCATCCACCTCCATGAGTCAACCGACATTACTTCTTCCGAGATAGAGTAACCAGTCCCCGGGTTCTGCCAAGCAGTCCCCGGGTTCTCCCAAATGCATCCGACATCGACGTCCATGGGAACAGCACCAGACTCCGGTTTCGCCGGGATAAAAATTGACTCGGACTCCGGCGATGGTTTGATTGATGGCTTCCTCAGATGCTCCAAGGCTATGCCGGGTGGAATTGGATCCCGGGATGAACCTAGCTTGGACAGTACATCGGCGGCGTCATTTTCAGCCCGAGGTATATGCGTGAGCTCGCAACCTTCAAAGAACCCCGAGATCTTCTGGACATGAAACCGATACAACGCCATGTTGGCGTCTAAAGCATCCCAATTTCCCGAGACTTGCTGCACCACCAAATCCGAGTCTCCGAAACATTCTATCCGGCGAATACCAATTTCTTTGGCCACATTTAGCCCATGAACAAGTGCCTCATACTCGGCCACATTGTTAGATGCCGCAAAATGAATCTGCAACACATATCTCAGTTGATCTGCTTTGGCGAGGTAAGGACTACCCCGGCACCTAAACCAATTTTTGTCTTGATCCATCAAAGTGCATTCTCCAGTAATTGGGGTCAGGCCGTGGTGGCTCATATTGCATTTCAGCCCAATCCACCAGGAAATCCGGCAGTGCCTGAGATTTAATGGCATCTCTTCTTTCATAGTGAGGAGTGTAAGGGGACACCTCGATAGCCCACTTGGCTACTCGGCCAGTTGCATCTTTACACCCAATGATCTCCGAGATAGGAGCCTCACACACCACAGTGATTGAATGCTCTTGGAAGTAATGTTTCAACTTCTTAGCAGCCAGATAGACACCATATGTCATTTTCTGGTAGTGCGGATAGTTCTGCTTGGATAACGAGATCACCTCGCTAGGTAATACACTGGCCTCTGCACAGTTTTGCCATCTTCTTCTCTCTCCACTACCAATACGACACTCACAACCCGGTTTGTGGCTGCAATGTAGAGCAACATCGGCTCTTTGGGTAATGGTGAAGCCAGTATCGGCGCAGTTGCCAACATCTTTTTTAACTCGGTGAACGCCGCATCTGCTTGCGGGGCCACACGAAGTGGGTTGTTTTCTTCATGAGTTGATACAAAGGCAATGCCTTTTCCCCAACCTGCTAACAAACCGACTTAAAGATGCCAAACATCCAGTGAATTTCTGCACGTCTTTGAGACATGTCGGTAACCTCATGCTTTCAATAGCACGGATTTTTGTCGGGTTCACCTCGATACCTCGGCTTGACACGAGGAAACCGAGTAATTTGCCTGCCGGCACACCGAAGGTACATTTGTCCGGGTTAAGTTTTATCCGGAATTTCCTCAGATTCTCAAATGTTTCTCGGAGATCATCAATCAGAGTGTTTCTCCTTAGACTTGATGACAATGTCATCGACATACACCTGCACATTTTTTCCTATTTGATCATGCAAGCATTTTTGCATACATCTCTGGTAAGTGGCACCAGCATTTCTCAAACCAAAGGTCATGACACGATAGCAATAAGCCCCATACGGGGTGATAAAAGCAGTTTTCATTTGATCAGCAGGGTTCAGTGGTATCTGGTGAAAACCAGAATAAGCATCTACAAAGGATAACAGCTCACACCCGGCTGTGGAATCGATCACTTGATCTATCCGAGGCAGCGGGAATGGATCCTTAGGACATGCCTTGTTCAAGTTTGTGTAATCAATACACATACGCCACACAATGGCCACGTTCGGGTCATCTTTTTTCTTTTCCACCAGGACCGGGTTAGACAACCAGTCCGGGTGCAGCACTTCCATGATGAACCCAGATGCAAGTAACCTGGCCAGTTCATCACCTATCACTTTCTCCTCTCATCCGAGAGACGTCGCATAGGTTGCTTCACCGGTTTCATATCCGGTCTGACGAACAAAGAGTGCTCAGCCAACTCCCTCGGAACACCTGGCAGGTCCTGATTTGACCATGCAAAGATATCCCGGTTCTCACGGAGGAAGTGACTGAGCTCGCCTTCCTATTTCTCAGTTAACCCGGTACCAATGATGACGTTGTGGTCCGGACATGCCGGGTCAACATTGATCTTCTTGGTCTCTTTGGGCACCTCGAAAGTTGCATTCTGCTCCGGGTTAGCCATACCCGGCATACCGAGTTGTGCGGACTGAGCCAATGCCACCACTTCATGGATCTTCTTCTTCTCTGCAGCGATAATCAGTGACTCGGCTAAGCACGATCCAGCCGAGGCACACTCCAGTGCACGCTTGTAATCACCCGAGATAGTGATGATGCCATTAGGACCCGGCATTTTCATCTTGAGGTAACCCACATGGGTGGATATCATGAACTTGGACAATGCAGGCCTACCGAGTAAAGCATGGTATGGACTTTCGAGGTCCACTACCTCAAACTGGATACTCTCAGTTCGGCAGTTGTCCTTGGTGCCAAAACACATCAACCCAAATTTTGCCCATAGGTGCACATGAAACACCTGGCACTATGCCATGAAAGGTGTGAACTCGGTTGCAGCATGTTTGCCGAGATACCCATCTTCACCATGGTGTCTCGGTACATGATATTGATAGCACTCCCATTATCAATGAGAACTCGGGTGAACCGAATATTGAGTGTGGGTCCGAAGAATGTCGGATCCACCACCAATGCATAACCTCCCGGAGTTGGCATAACTCGGGGATGATCCCTTCTGCTCCAAGTGATCTCTTGCTCGGACCAGTGCAAATACTTCGGTATTGCCGGCATAACTGCGTTCACCTCCAGTGCACGCCGATGCAAGCTCTTCTTGTCAGTTGGCTCGGTCACAAATATCACATAGCTCTGATGAGCTTCTCTGTAATCTCCCTGGGGATACTCTCCCTGCCTGCTGGGACCAGTGTTGTTATTGTTCCCTCCGACATTCACCTGATTCACAGGCTTCGGATCTGCTTGCCTCGGAACTGGCGGAATCACCGGGATAGCATTTGCTCCGGTAAGCGGCAAGTTTTGCCTCGGCGGAATTCTCTGAGGTGCCCCCACTGATTTCCTCCGGCTCTGGCTCCTTCTCCCCTTGTGCGCTGATACCAGCTGCACTGCCGAGTTGTATGATTTGCAGGCCTGCGGATGTCTTGGGTGTGGAAACTGCATGGCCCATCCAACATAGCCTCATAAGTTAAGGATGGCTTCTGGTCACCCCATGGCCTCTTCCCTCTTGATTCTGGCCCCATGCTGGGCCATTGAACTTCGGACGCTGGCTATTACCGGCATCTGGCTGGTCTTGGTTTACAGCTGCAACCTGGTTCGAGCCATACCGGTAATCCGGTTCTCTCCTCTTGTTACCGAAGTCCTGGCGATCGTTCTGCCTGACTGGCCCGGGTCTGTTGTTCACCGGGTATCTTCTACTCGGCTCTCCCGAGTTCAGCAAAGGTTGCATCGGATCACCCAGTGCATAGCTATCCGCAATCCGGATTGTCTCGGCCAGAGTGGCCGGCATTTCCCTCTGCAACTTCTGCCAGAGCATGGAGCCATGTCGGCACCCCTGGGCAAACCAAGATATGGCCTGTGCCTCTACAACTCCTTCACAGGAATTGCGAATAGTACTCCACCGGGTTAAGTAATCCCGGTCAGTTTCATTATCCCTCTGCTTGCACATCGCAAGCTGCTGAGGACGGTTTGGTCTCTTGTATGTGCTGGAGAAGTTGCTAACAAATGCTTCTTCAAAGTCCAGCCAGCAATCAACACTGCCCTCTCGCAGGTTGTTCAGCCAAATCCGGGCTGGCCCTCCAACATCTGCGGGATATACCTCACCGCCCATCTGCGGTTACCTCCCGCAATATGCACAGCCGACACATAATCTGTCAGCCAGTCCTCGGCTTAGTGCTGCCGTCATATGTTTTTGCACCTCGGTTTAGCTGAAAGTGCCGCACCGGTGGTTCCCTCATGATCCGAGGTCCAAAACATGCAGGTCCAGGTGGACCTTGCTCTTCCAGCATCTCGGACATATAAATCCTGTCCAACTTGTAGCGTGCATCATTTGGTGACAACTGGCGAGGTCCCAACCGAGATCCCAGTGCACCTTCATATCTCGGATACCCGGCTTTCTCCATAGCCGAGTAACCATCATCATAACGGTTAGCCACCTGTTCAACAACTTGTGGCTGCTGGACATGCCCGACATTTTGCTGCTGCTGCTGGGCGAGATTTTGTGTCGGATACCGAGGTGGATAACCTCGGCCAGCCGAGTTAACTACCCGGCACCTGGACCGCCTGACCGGGATTGCTTCTACCCCGGCCGGCACTACCTCGCCCAACTACCTGTTTTCCGGCACACGCCGGATCATACACCTGTATCTGTTTGCTCTTACCGGAGTTTACACTCCGGTCACGATCTCCACCGACATGCGGTGATGAAGCTTGCCCCTTAGATCCACTGGCTCCCCTAGCCGAGTGAACAACATCGGACCCACCTGCAACTGTGTTGGCCTTGCGATAGGCCTCATTCTGCCGGGTAGCCACAGCTACCAGCTCATTAACTCGGTCTTGCTGCCTGCGGAGAGCTTCTCCGGATAAGCCAGACAACTCGGCTCTTGCTGCCTCGGCAGCTCTAAGAGTCTTAGCAGGGGAACTATACTTCGGTTTTTCGACCGATAAGGTACTAGGAGTTTTGCTGGAGCTAGATCTACCATCTCTAGCAATCTCGGCATTGAGGTTTTTACCCTCTTGCGCACATCCTCTACTCGACTAGGGCGAGCAGCTACCGGGGTAAAACCATGTGCTAGGTTATACTCACGGACAGTTATCCCGAATTCTCTTCTCACCTCGGCCATCTCCAGAGCCTCCTGAAGCAAGCTCTGACGCCGTGCCTCCAACTCTGCCTCTGATTGGGCAGCATCTGTACCGGCAGCTACCGGCACATTTAATTTCTCTATGATCTCCTCGAGGTGAGCGGCTTAACCGGCACATGGGATGTACCGGCCTGGCCGGGGAGGTTCTCCCTCCTCTCCAGCGGCACTTTCGCCGATCTGGTAACCTTGGGCGGGATTACCGGCATCTCTTTTGCCGGGGTCTCCTTTACCGGCATCAGCCGCAGTGCCGGTCATCATGACCTCTGCGCAGCTCCCGGGGCGAGCGCTACGCCGGCCGCGAGCCGCACAGATAGCAGGAGGATCCTCAGCCACAAGCACCTGCTCGGGGTACTTGCAGACAACCTCGGTGGCGACGTAGGTCACGAAGGTGCCGAAGCTGATGAGGCAGCCGTTCGTCGGGAACGGCCTGCTGCCGAAGCATCCAGCGTTGTCGCTGATGAAGTTCAGCGCGCCGAGCTTGCAGACGAGCCCGCAAACGACGCGCTCGCCGGAGTCGATGATGGAGCCCGTCCGGAATGTCACACCAGCCAGCGCCGCTGCCAGCCCCACGGTGGGCGCCAACTGTCGTGGTGGTATCACGGCAGATGCCATAGGATGGCTAAAGTGTGGGGCCGATGGACGCTGGTGGAATCCGGGAGAGGGCTAGCGCGCTAAGAAGCACACACGAAGAACAACCAGCACACCAAGATCTACCCAGGTTCAGGGCCCTCGTGAGGAGGTAAAGCCCCTACTCCTGCCTGCCTCTCTCTATATATCTCGGTATCAAGTGTACAAGCTGCTCCTTGAGCTGTATAACACAACAATGGTGAAAAGCACAAGGAAGGAGATGAAGCTATGGGTGGAAAGATATCTCAGAGCCTCGTCCCTCACGCAGGAGGGGGTGAGGGCATATATATAGGCTAAACCGAGTTACGAGAACACCCCTCCCGACGCACTGTAGCCATGCCAAACGTATGTCATGATGTTACTCCTGTCAGAGACAGGACGGGCATGCCCATCTCCTGCAGCTCTACAGCACAGCTAGAAAGTACCCTCGGTCAGCGACAAGACAGGGCCTGCCCATGCCTCTGCCTCGCAGTCTGTCCCCGGATAAACCGGAGTCAGCGGTGGAATGATGGCCTGTCATCTCGCACATCACGCACGCCCCCGTGTCAGGCGCTTCCGTGCCAGACGTTCCCGTGTCAGACGGGATGCGACAGGAGCATTGACTCCCGTCCGACACTAGGATAACCCGGTATGGATATGCCGGATTCTCCTTCCTCAAATATCCTTCCCTGCACATAAGAAAACATTCAAGTTACCGACATACATATGTCGGTCAGGCTATCTCGGATCCACTATCTCGGTCAACATATGCCGGCTGGCTCCAGCATGGCGCCCCGGTCCCTTCTGGCCCGGGTTATCTCGGTATGCCTATGTCGGTTTGCACCTGCACCACCCTCTGAAGCCCAGGTATGCCGGTTTTACTGTAACTAGGCCTACACCTGGGCATAGCTTTTACCACACCATGACCCTACCCGGGGGTAGCCCCCCGACAGTATAAGAAGCAGCACACGCTGCATGTGATCGTGGCAATTCACGCTTTAATGGAGATCATTGCTTGATCTTTTTTTTTTGTTGGGAGATTGCACAGTTGTGCCTCTTTAGTGGCCAGAGCTTGTATGTGTCTGGGGAGATTGTATTTGTTAGATACGAGGTGTGGCTTGCGATCTTGGGTCTAGGTGCCATTGTTTCGGATACATACAAGGTTCCATGATTTGTAACGTGTGTTTTTTACCGGTTTCTGTAAATTAACAGCGCGATGTATGATTTTTGGACCTGTTTCTCTTATTAAGTGGATCAACTTTTTTTTAATAATACAATGCGGGAGCTTCCCCGCTCTCTAACGAGGTTTCGTCGGAAAAAACACATATCAGAATCTGATCGAAATACATGATCGTCACATGTATCAATTTTTACTATACCTAAAAGCTGGAACAGGGATTTCGAACCATTTCTTATAATTGAATGGATTGCATTACATCAAACTATTGCTATTGCTATTGCTCCGTATGGCCTTGATCGTGCGCCGTACACTGATCCAACAGAAGCATGGACACCTCACGCTGCCACGAACCCTAGAATTGAATCTGGCCGGCCCCTGTAATGGTCCATTTGATCAGGTTAATCAATCCTGCTATGGCCCGCGCGGCGCGCCGTCTCTCCAGGCGTCGAGTCCTGCGTCGCTCGCCGGCAGCAATGGCCCGTCTCGTAACTACACATAGCGATCTGAC
Source organism: Poa pratensis (assembly GCA_947311845.1). Lineage (NCBI taxonomy): Eukaryota > Viridiplantae > Streptophyta > Magnoliopsida > Poales > Poaceae > Poa > Poa pratensis. Next base: position 31,054,268 of record CAMZMU010000101.1, on the reverse strand, counting down.
TCAGTGCCGTACATCGCACCTGTACGTCGAACTGTGCGTGCACATCGCCGCTGGTCGCCGGCCGGCCGCCGTGAGATCACGATCGATGCGGAGGCGGACGTGACCGCCGGCCCATGCCCGACGCTGTGTGCCCCCACGGTGGGCGCCACATCACGCGCTCACGTGCCATGGACGCCCCTCTGGACCCCGCCACAGAGTGCCGCGCCACGCACGACCCACGCGTGGCGTTCCGTTAAGCGTGCCTGCGCACGACGGCGGCGGCGGAGGTAAAGTAAACCAGCAAAGGCTATCAACGGTACCAACGGTAAATCCATTATTGCACTAAAATACTCCTTCTCTGAGTGCGGTGACGAGCCAGAGCCACCACTATAAAAGCCGCACCCCGCGGTCTCGTCCTCCAAAACTCAAACTGGACTTGACTCTCACAACAATCAGGGTCTGGTCTTCTTCTTCCCACTTCCCACTCTCAACACAAGAACGAACGAATAAGAAAAAAGGTACGTCAGTACGTTGGCATGGCTCCATCCGAGGACTGTGGCTGGCTGCTATACATCTCCCTGGCGGCCAAATGCGGCGGCGAGCCCTACCGTGTGGCCGGCTTCATCGCGGTCCTGCTTGCCGCCTGCGTCGTCACGGCGCTCCTGCACTGGGCTTGTCCGGGCGGCGCGGCGTGGGGGAGGTACCGGTGGACGAGGACCGCTCATCTGCGCATTGCTGGCGAGGCCAGCAGTATCCCGGGCCGAGGGGCTTCCCCGTGATCGGCAGCATGGGCCTCATGACGGGCCTCGCGCACCGCAAGCTCGCGCTGGCGGCGTCCGGAGACGCCAGGCGCCGCCGGATGATGGCCTTCTCCCTCGGGGAGACCCGGGTGGTGGTGACCGCCGACCCGGACGTGGCAAAGGACCTGCTGGCCAGCCCGGCGTTCGCCGACCGGCCGGTCAAGGAGTCCGCGTACGGGCTCATGTTCCACCGCGCCATCGGGTTCGCCCCCTACGGCGCCTACTGGCGCACGCTCCGACGCGTCGCGTCATCGCACCTCTTCTCGCCGCGCCAGGTGGCCTCCTCCGCTGCGCAGCGCGCGGCCATCGCGGGACAGATGGTGGACGCCATGAAGTCAGTCGCCGGTGGGGTCGTCGAGGCCCGGCGGTTTGTGAAGCGAGGCTCGCTGCACAACGTGATGTGGTCGGTGTTCGGGCGCAGGTACGAGCTGGAGGCCGAGAGCGAGGAGGCTGCGGAGCTGAGGAGCCTGGTCGACGTGGGCTATGACCTCCTCGGCCAGCTCAACTGGTCCGACCACCTCCCTGGCTCGCGCGCTTCGACCTGCAGAATACCCGCTCCAGGTGCTCCGACCTCGTCCCACGAGTCAATCGCTTCGTCCGCCGGATCATTGACGAGCACCGCGCCGCCACACGCGACGCCGACACCGTCATGGACTTCACCCACGTCCTGCTCTCACTCCAAGGCAGCGACAAACTCTCCGACGACGACATGATCGCCGTTCTCTGGGTATGTTATTACTACGCTTGCACGCAGAACTAGCTTGCTCATGGAGAAGTAGCTAATTTTGCTGGATGTGTTGTCGCAGGAGATGATCTTCCGTGGCACGGACACCGTGGCGGTGGTGATCGAGTGGGTGCTGGCCCGGCTGGTGATGCACCAGGACGTGCAGGCCAGGGTCCACGAGGAGCTGGACCGAGTGGTCGGGCCGGACAAGGCCGTGACGGAGTCGGACGCCGCCTCGCTCGTGTACCTCCAGGCCGTCATCAAGGAAGTGCTGCGCCTTCACCCGCCGGGCCCACTGCTCTCCTGGGCTCGCCTTGCCACGGCGGACGTCCACGTAGGCGGCTTCCTCGTTCCCGCTGGGACCACCGCCATGGTTAACATGTGGGCCATAACACATGACCCGACCGTCTGGACCGAGGCGGCGGAGTTCAAGCCAGACCGGTTCGTCGCCGGGCCATCCCGAGATCACGCCGCCGGCGAGTTCTCTATAACCGGCTCTGATCTCAGGCTAGCGCCGTTCGGGTCCGGCAGGCGGAGCTGCCCCGGCAAGTCGCTCGCCATCTCCACGGTCGGGTTCTGGGTCGCCACGCTGTTGCACGAGTTCGAGTGGATGCCGCCGTCCGATGGCCGTGCCGTCGATCTGTCAGAGGTGCTTAGGTTATCGTGTGAGATGGTAGCTCCACTGGAGGCGAGGCTCAGGTCGAGGCGTGCTCTGTGATGACGTGTCTGTCTGATCCACGTGTACCCAGGAGTAGTACTTTTCTACTAGTGCTTGTAGTGAGTGTGTATTGAGATGTGAGAGTTTTAATTAGTATCCCGGTTTGGAGATGTGCCTGCTACTGTAATTGGTCTGTTCCCAGTACGTGTAGTGTCACTTTCGCTACTAGCTAGATCGATGCTACTATATATGTATAATTAGGTAGTTATAAACTATTGTCACTTCTCTTGTAATTTCCCTGTGTTGCTTAGAGGTTTATGTAAAAAAAAGTATCATAATGCAATCTCGCATGGCTTATGTTCTGCTGGATGATGGGGTAGACATCATTCAGTACGTGGATGATACTATTTATCTGTTAGACGATGATGATTTAGAAGTGGTTCGTAGTCTGCTTAGTATATGTATTTTTGAACAGTTAGCTGGGTTGAAAATTAACTTTTGTAAGGCGAGTTGAATGGTTTTGGAGCAAGTGTTGATAAACAGGATGAGTATGCTCACATTTTCAATCGTGAAATTGGCAATTTTCCGTTTAGACATCTAGGGTTTCCAATGCATTTTAAAAGACTGGGCAAATAGTGAGTCTCATAACAAGGTTGAGAATAATGTGGTCTCTTGGTAAGGAAATTTAGTATCAATATCTATGATGCATATTAATTCTTTTTGAAACTTTTCTTAGCAAAGTTCCAAGGTATATTATGTCCTTGTTTAGGGTGCCTAAGGGGTTAGTAAGGGATATGATTTTTCTAGATCAAGCCTTCTATGGCAATACCAATTAGTGCGCTGGCAAGATGTTTGTCGACCAGGATCAAGGGGGTTTGGGTGTTTCTAATATTCAAGTTAAGAACACTAGATTGTTGTGTAACCAAAATATTGAAAAAAGTATGTTCAGTGACAGAAGATGATAAGAGCTAGCTGCCTGGAGAAAGGGACTTTTAACTCAGTGTAAACCGTCTCCTTCTCACTATCACTTCCGGTATGGTATTATAGAGGTTAAAATTTTGCTCTACAACTGTTGTACAGGAGATGGTAAGAACACAAGGTTTTGGGAAGATCTTTGTATAGATCATAAGCCTTTATACTTGTTGTTGACTAGAATTTTGAATTTAACTTTCCATCAAAAAATATTACTTAAATCTGTTTTTGCTAAAGGTAGGTCTTTCTTAAAATTTAGACGCTTCCTTCGTGATTTTTATCAACGTGGGGGAATCTTACAACCTTTTGTGCTAGTCTTACTTTAAATGATTCCCCTGATAGAGTTAAATGGTTGTTGACTGGATCTGGACTTTTTCCTATCAAATCATTGTATTTGTATTTAATGGCAACCCAAGTAGATTTTCGATAAGTTTCTTTGGGCTTTGAAGATTCCTTTGAGAATCAAAGTTTTTGTTGGTTACCGGTTAGTAATAGTGTTAACTAGAGACAATCTAGAAAACCTGGGGGTGGGGATAGACAACTAACAATTTTATCTTTCTTCACAATGTTAGTCTTACAATGCAACATAAGGGTTTCTATATGTTCAACTAAGTGAACAATCTAAGTGACAAGATCACAAGTTACAACAAGAACGAAATCGACAAAAAAAGTAATGGTATGAGATAACCGCAATGTTGACGGTTTTTCGTCCGGCACTCCCAATAGACATACTGGGATAACTATTGGGGTCGCGACAGGAGACACTCTAACCACCCCCATATTGGCTACACTTACGAAAACCTATCGATTCAGATTCCTAGCCATGGTTACAAAGATCGACCGGTTATGATCTTTGATACAATTAAGAAGATCTAATGAATGTGATATGTATTGGTAAAATTATGAAGTACCAATGTTTTGTTTTTCCTACCGTATTATACTTTTGGTATATAATAGGCAGATAAAGTATAGGGTAATTTATTATGGAGTGGTTATTACTGTCCATCATTTTGTTGGCTGCAAATGGATGATGTGACCTTGTGACTACGACCATGCAAGCAAGAGCTCACAAGTACAGATAAAAAATAGTTTCCCGGGCTCAATGATCACCAATCACTCCTCCTGCAGGGGTCAATAATTAATTCAGACACTGTATGAGGCTGCGCATCGATAGATCACAGCATCGTTTGGTTGTTGCTTGTCGGTTGCATGCTGACGAAGTCATGAAGACGATGTTACAGTACACAAGAATACACCTGAGAGATGATCTTTTCTGAATCGATCCGTATCTGAAACTGACAGCAACGACAACCTGTCTGTTCCCGTGAGCTAACTAGCGAGCTAGATTTTTCATCACCTCTTGGATAGGTGAAACTTGGCCACTTGGTTCAGGATAGCGGCAACGCATACGGATCGATGTAGATCGCGCGGCCGATGATCGTGTTTCATGTTATGTTTGCGCCGTTGCGCGCGCTTTTTTCGATTTGTTGGTGTATATATGAATGTCATGTATGTGCGCGTAGCTAGCGAGCTAGCTTTCCTTGTCGCACGCGCCAAATGACGATTGAGTTGCTGTCCCTGTCCGAGCGTGGACGGGCCACTTCCGATCCCAGCCAACTTGCACGATCGATGCTTTCACTTCACTGCTTTTATTCTTTTATTATTAAGTAAGTCCGCACGATGGAAGTTACTGAATAATTGCTCGGCTAGAGAGCAGGATGCCATTAGCACCAAGAATATCTCATCCAGAGATATGGCTATATGTGATAGCTGCATACCCTATCAGAAATAGCACACGATCGATCGATGAGTGCGACGGTCAAACAATGATCGAGCTTAGCTTTATTTATCGGTCCAGAAGCGTCGATCGGCCGGGTGCAAAGATCTTTACAACAACCAGTTATACATTTTTACTACTTAAAAAGGAGAAAAAAAAAGAGAAACTACTTCGAACCCTCAAATTTTGTGCCTGCTCTAAAATGAACCCTGAACTTCGACGCCCAATATTTAGGACCCTTTAACTTTATAAATTCCGACCATTCAATCCCTTATCTCTGGTTTGCTTGTTTGCGAGCAATATAGGACAACCCAAGCCAAACGCATAGGCGTGGTGACTATTTCAACTTGTGTGCTTGTGCCCTTTGTGGCATATGTTTGTTTTAGTTTGTTCTCTACATCTAGTGTTGTATTGGGCGTTGAGGCTACCAAACGAGCAGGCTTGCCATCGGATGTAGGAGGATTATTGTTTAATTAGTTTTCTAATTTTACAGGTTCATGAGTCCCTACATATGTGCAAACGAGCTCAAAGTATGATCGAGGTGGGGTCACTTTTTGCACGGCGAGACAAAAACAAGCGTAAGATGAAGATCGACAGAGATAGAAAGTTCAATGTTTCAATTTCTTCGATTGAAACTTTGATGTTCGTCTAAGACCTAGCACTGAAACTAAGGGTTTAAAATAAATAAAATTCCATTCTAAACCCTGAAGGCTCATTGTAAGATGAACCCGGACCTCCAAATCCTTGATCTTTGGACCTTGAACTTTTAAACCATGGCTTTTATGTACCCCTATCCCTAATTGTATTGTTTGGATCCACTAGGATCGTACAATCGCTCTAGTTAGCCTAGGACAACCCAAAATCTTTTTTGAAACGAGGCAAAAGCTTTGCCTTTATATTGATATAGAAGAAGCAAACATGACACTGGCCTAGGCCAAAGTAAAAACACGAACATAGAGGGGCCTACTAATACAAGAAAAGCACCCCCGCGGGGTAAAGATCAGCCAACCCCGTCCACTCTCTCAGAAAGGTAGATCGTCATATCTTCAAGAAGCAGTCACCTGTGCCAATTGTTTGGCCCCAGCGAGGATCCAGTTCTTACTTTTGTCCTTTATCTTCTGCATTAGGGCGGATGGCATGGTCGATTTGTTATTGAAAACACGCTCATTCTCTCCTTCCATAACTCCCAAGCGATCAGGGTGATGGCGGTATTGAGCCCCATAGGGAAAGCAGTGGGCGCCCGGGAGGCCGCCTGCCAATATTGAAGTACCGTGCCACGTCCGGATCCCACGCAAGTTGGGAGAGATGGGCAAGACAGCCATGATGCCGCGGCTTGCCAGATCCGCTTGGAGAAACGACACTCGAAGATGATGTGCCGTGCAGTCTCAGGTTGACAATTGCATAGCTTACAGACGGCTGGTGAGGCCATCCCCTTATTGCAAGGCGATCAGAGGTCCACAACCGGTTTTTGCACCGCCAGCCAGGCGAAGAACCGACATTTTGGCGGGGCCCAGGGCTTCCACACAATGGGAGAGAAGGAACAAGGAATGACACCTGCAAACTGAGCTTTGTAGGCTGACCCCAGCAGTGTAGATTCCGTTCTCCGTGAGGGTCCAGGTGATTGTATCAGGCATGTTTGCAGTAAGAGCACCTCCTCGAGGAGCTCAAAAAGCGCGATAAATTGGACAAAGTGATCCACCGTGAAAGCAGCAACGTCAATGTCTGCCACCCACTTATTATCAGCCAACGCATCCCGCACGCATCTGTTCTTCCGCTTGGCTGCTTTGAAGATGAGAGGGGCGACGGACTTTGGCGTGGTGCCATTCAACCATGAAGAAGTCCAGAAGACCGCACGATTGCCATCACCTAGAGTGACCTTGGTTGCGGCGTTGAAGAGATCCCGGTCTAGTTGATCATTCGGAGTTTCAAGCCCGACCCAAGGCTTATCAGGCGCAGTCCATTCAAACCAAAGCCAGCGCAACCGCAAAGCCCTGGCGAACTTTTCCAAGTCTAGGATCCCAAGCCCAGCCATGCTCTTTGGGCGGCACACTTTTTGCCAAGCCACCTTGCATTTGCCCCCACTAACGCTAGCACTGCAGTCCCATAGCATTCCCCTTCTGATCTTGTCAAGGGCTTTAAGCGTTGCTTTGTCAACCTTGATGGCCGTTAGCAGGAAAATTGGCATGGAGGTTAGCACAGACTTGACGAGGGAATTGCAACCAGCACGGTTGAGAAATTTGCTCTTCCACGGGTTCAGGCGCGAGGCCGTCTTGTCGATGTAGGGCTACAGATCAGCACGTCGAAGCCGCCCCAGGGAAAGTGGAAGGCCCAGATACTGAATTGGGAACTGGACCATGGCCGCAGGGAACTCAGCGAGGATGGTGGTAAGGTCAACGCCTTCACATCTTATGGCGGCCACCGAACTTTTCGTGGCATTCGTGATTAGCCTAAACACGTCGCCAAAGTTTCGTAGTAGAGTTGCGAGGTTGGAGACGTCGAGAGCAGAGGGGGCGACGAAAATTACTGCGTCATCAGCATACAGTGAGATGCGGGCTTTGATGAATCTGCCCGGCAGTGGTTGAAGCATTCCATTTTCCGTGGCAAGCTCGAAGATCCGTTGCAGAGGGTCAATGGCAAAGTCGAAGAGCAGCGGGGACAGCGGGTCCCCCTGCTTGAGCCCCCTTCCGTGAAGGATGTCCAGACCAGGGATGCCATTCAGGAGAATGTGCGACGTGGAAGTCGTGAAAAGTAAGGCGGCCCAGGCGCGAAAGCGTGGCGGGAAGCCCCGTCGCTGAAGAACATCGGTATGTAGTCCCAACGCACGGAGTCGAAGGCCTTGGCAATGTCAAGCTTGAACAGCAGGGCCGGTGTGCGATTTTGGTGCAGACGGCGAGCCGCATTTCTGACGTAAAGAAAGTTGTCGTGAATGCTCCTGGATTTTATGAAGGCACTTTGGCTTGTCGAAATCAGGTCATTCATCCGCGGCCACAATCTGAGCGCCATAGCCTTGGCGATGATCTTCGGGATCATGTGGATGAGACTGATGGGCCTCAAGTCAGGGATGGAGTCCGGTCCCTCTTTCTTTGGCAGGAGGGCAATGTTTCCCGAGTTAAGAATGTGGAAATTGCTCACTGAAAGCTCAGAGAAGGCATCGATGACCCGCATGGTATCCTCCTTGATGATGTGCCAGCAATGGCGAAAGAAAGCGACAGTGAAGCCATCCGGGCCAGGTGCCTTATCAAGTGGCATGTCATCAATTGCCCCCTTAATCTCCATCTCCGAGAAAGGCAGCCCCAGGCTTTCCAGATCTTCAGTGGCAGGGTTCATCAAGTTCCAGTTGAAATCCAATGGCGGGGCTCGGGGGGGGGGGGGGGGGGGGGGGGCAAGAATTCTCGAGAAATGCTCATGGATGTGGTTTGCTTTCTCCTCGTGGGATGTGACCCAGCCTTCCCCCCTCTTTAGGCGCATAATGTTGTTCTTGCGGCGACGTGAGTTAACTCGTAGATGGAAGAACTTAGTGTTCGCGTCCGCCTCGCGGAGGAAGGAGATTCTTGATGCTTGTCGCTTCCGGGTATGCTCAAGAGCCGCCAGGCCCATGACCTGGCGCTTAAGAGCGGCGCGCAGATCCCTCTCAACCTCGGTGAGTGAGCGTGATTCCTGGGCCAGATCAAGCACAAGGATAACCTCCAGAGCCACGAGAAGCTGCATCTTGTGATTGGAGAAGAGCCCTTTGCTCCAGGCTCTGAGTCTCTTGGCAGTAGACTTGAGCTTATGGTTCAGAACGTGAGCAGGTTGGGTGTGGGTAGTTGGCTCCTCCCAAGCTAACTAAACAGTGTCACTGAAACCAGGCATCTTCGTCCAGAAGTTCTCGAAGCGGAAAGTTGGAGCCTTTCGCGGGCCACTATGATTTGAGAGCAATATTGGGCAGTGGTCAGACAAAGATGAAGAAAGCGCGTTTAGGGAGTGGTGCTCGAAGGTCAACTCCCATTCAGCATTGCAGAAAGCCTTGTCAAGCCTGCTAAGAGTAGGGCACCCAGCGTCCTGGCCATTGTTTCTATGCAATGAAATGTTTACACAACTAGCTGGATATCCCTGATTTATTCACCATGTCAATTCTGCATCCGATGACATGTAGGATTTCATTGCATTTATACCCTGTAGGCTGCAGCGCGCTTGTCAACTTTTACACACGAACTGACACACCAGTGTCCACCCCCTACCCCTCTCAAGATATGTTCTCTCCCTCCCCGTCGTCCTCTCTCTCCCCACGTCGGTCGTGGCTTATAAGGAGTTAGGAGCACTGCAGAACCTTAAACCGCGGTAACGATATACGAGTATATTGCCCATTTCGCCCTATAGATTTGAGCTCTTGGAGTAAGATTTGGCACGATCTTACAAACAAGAGATGCAGCATAGATGGCACTAAGAAAACACTGTGCCTCGTGAAAAACTATCTGCATACACGATCGAATAAAGCTAGCTAGAGATCGATCGACAAGAAAATATTGCTAGCTTAGCTAGCTTAGATTTCCCCACATGGGCTCTAACGTAGATGTGATGAGCTGAGCCTCGCCGCCACCTGGTGCATGGCTGGATCGATGGATGTTTGTGGTGCAGATCGAGAAGACACAAAGTCCCGGGTTGCACCGGAGCCTTTTTCGATCTTTAGCGATTCCTGATAGCCCTATGTCTGATCAGTTCTAGCTAGGCTGACTGGAGTGAGCATATGCATGGGGCTTCAGCTGTAGTCGTCCAGCGCCTGCAGGATGGAGTTGAAGATAAGAACGCCGGCCAAAAAGCGTGGAGCGAGGCGGAGGGCGGCCCCATCGGCACGACGTACGGCCAGCCGGCGACGCCGGGTAAAGCGACACGGCGGTGGAGTCCATTCGAGCTGTAGCCTTCCCCTCGTGACACACGTAAAAAGGATGAGGTCAACCTCACCAGTGCAGCGACACTCACTCACTTGCTCAAAGGAAAAGGGTACTACATCCATGCTTAGTAAGGACATAGAAAATTGAGCTGGCTGGCACACACAGCTGATCTTTTTTTCGATAAAGAGCTGGCACAGCTGATGCAACAAGCACGAGCCTGAACCAGAATGTGGATCAATATGCATACGCACAAACATTGCATCCACTAACACTTTGCCCGTGCTTTCCAGGCATGCATATGCAGTTAGTTAGTCGTTGCAGAACCAAGGAGACAAGGCAAGTTGCAATGCTCTGTCACTGCACTGATCCGCTCGCTCTGCCGGAGCTCAGCTAGCTACTACACGCTCCAATCGGATACAAGCTCAGAGCTTAATTGGGTCACCTTGTTCACGTCAGCTGGCGTGATTTACACTCACTCCAAGATATCATCGAGGTTTAAAAACTAAAAGGACAGCACGAAGCTTGATCTGCAACGATCGATCGATGCAGGAACTAGCTAGTTTTGGAATGCAGCACGGACATTTTTTTTTTCAAGGATATGTCTTGGAAAGGCATATCAGGGTTCATAGAAGAAAGGCCAAGCGGCCAAAGTTACAATGCGTGCTGGCACAGATGCCGAGCACGCACCCACGCTGCAAAGCAGTTACAACTCAACGCCTACTACTCGCGACACCTCCACCGCTGCATTTCCAAACTGGGAGGCACACAAGCATGGACATATTTTACTGGGAGGTCTCATTTCTCTTTACCTAGGCGTAATGTAACTAGCATTTCCACTCTCGAGCCTGATCTAGCGGTCTTGCACGCGTAGCCATCTAGTTGAAGCATAATGCACACACAGAGATTTGGAAGGGATTAGCACATGCACGTGCAAGCACAAGGTAAGCTGAGCTAGGCAGCTGGAAAGAGAAGGAAGGTCAGATCACATCCATCCATGGCGACCGATCCAAATGGTCGTGGCCCCGGCGGCCACTTGGGCAAGCACCCATCGCAATCTCAGGGCCTGCTCCAGGTCTCCGACACAGTACGTGACATTGCACTGGAGAGCGATCCAGAGAGATCGTCCTGGCCCTTGCTGCTGCCGCCTTTTTCTTGTTCAGGGAGCTCCAACGGCACAGAAACAGCGGCGCCTGTAGACCATAGTAGCTTCAGATCTTGAGTGGTTAGTTACCTGGTCCAGCGGTTGAACTTGAACAACCCAGACTCCTGCCGAGACAGCCCTCTCATACATACAGGATTTAAAAGAGAGAGGAGGGACCAAATCTGGTTGTATTGAGGCCGACTATGTTCTGGCTATTCTGAATCTTAGGCATATGCTTTGGTTCGATGCCAGAAATTGTTTATCAGTGTTATCCTTGCGCAGGGGCCATGCTAATCTTCTCTGTATCGTTCCAATTTTATCGGATGTCCCGAAGGTACATTGTTTATCAGTGTTTCTGTGTTTGGAAGCCTTGGTATGCTGCCGGCTTTTTCTTGTTCAGGGTTTCCAACGACACAGAAACAACGGCGCCTGTAGACTATAGTGGCTTCAGATCTTGAGTGGTTGAACTTGAACAGCCCAGACTCCTGCCGAGACAGCTCTCTCATACAGGATTTAAAAGCGAGAGGAGAGACCAAATCTGGCAATTCTGAATCTTAGGGTATATGCTTTAGTTCCGATGCCAAAATTGCGTTTCTAACTGTTTGGGAAGCCACAAGAATTGGCTGTCAGTTGCTTGGCTACCAGGTTGCCTTGTCAAACATCTATAACAGTCTCATTTTCTTAGGTATAAAATTTGGGATTGGCTCGTTGGCTTGCCAAAACATTGGGTAGCTAATTTTTAGCTACAGACAAAGTATATTCGTTTCAAAAAAAAAGTAAGTAAGTATAGTACTTCCTCCGATCCATATTAGTGGGCATAGCTTTGTCTAAATTCATATGTATCTAGTTAAGTATTTAGACTAGATACATGTGTATCTAGACAAAGTTGTGCCCACTAATATGGATAGGAGGTAGTACATTAACGTTGCCATCATACCACTCTTGTGAGTTGTGACATCTCTGGTGTTATACCTTTATGACTTGTTCAGGTGTGTTGTATGTGCCACAAGGATATACTACAAGCTTTGGAGGATAGGAGGGTGGAGAAGACAGTGCCACAAATGGGCCATGGCGACTGATGGTGGTGGGTGCCTCCTTTTGCTTCAGGTAAGATCGCATCAAGGCTTTGGAGGCTAGTGCAGGTGTCCCCTGAGCAGTACAAAATCCCATCACCATTTCCCTCCACGGAAGTAGACGTCCCCAAATCAAGTGGGTGCAGCTGCTAAGTCTGAATCACCGATGGGAAGTGGAACCGTGTTAACAGGAACAATACAGGCAAATGCGTCCCTCCACTAGTACGGAGTAGTAGATGTCGTTCAGATCTTATGGTGCTAAGTCACAATTTCTTCTAACAGCTGTGCACGGGAGGCACGCGACAGCATCTTACACTTTCTCTATCTGAAACATATGCACAGAGTAGAACAGGAACGATGTTGGAAACTGGGATCTGGGACTGCGAAATGGAAGTTAACTAAATGCAGTATTAGTAAACACAATAGAAGCAATAGTGCGAACATCGCTAATTTATATTCGTCAAAAGAATAAAATTCAGTTTTGACTATAAGAGGGAAACAATACATGACAAAAAAAATTGGAACATTGAAGGCAAGAAAAGTAAATTCTTTATATTAAACAACAATGCATAGTTTACAGTGCTAGTAACCTGGTGACTATGACATCCGCAGAAGATGTATTTTGCTGTAACTGAGGATACTTGATCCATGCTATTTTTCTTTCAAGGGAACTTCATCCACTTAAAACTTACAACATTCATTTCTCTATACCTAGAATCGTTTTTATGCCGGGTGACAAACAACAGATGAAAGATCAGTTTCATCTGAGAACATACCTCAGGCATATTTTTAGGCCTACATACAATCCGAAAAGAGCAACTGAATCAGATTTTATTATGGAGGTTGATAACCAAGTCGTGCGCGTCATCTAGAAGCCTCCAGACGTCAAGCTGCCCAGCCATGCTCTGGCACTCCCGCAGTATCTCATCCATACTGCTGTATCTCTCAATGATCAGCTTCCTCCTCTGCAGGACACAGGCCGCTATAGCATAGAGCAACAAGTCGTCGGTCGGAGGAGCATGGAGCCTTATCTTTCCCCATGTGGATCTTCCAATCCCAGCTCGAATGGCGGCCTGATCAGCCCACATGACCTCCCACAGACATAAAGTCTGCTCAAAGGTGAGCTCTCTCCTAAAGAGGACCAGCACCATTCTGTACACAAAGAAGCAGTCCTCTGCCTGCAACTTCTGCAGGTGCCTGTAGAGGTGTGAGTCTTTGAGCTTGATGATCTGAGAGACGGTCTTCAACTGTCTTTTTATTCCAACCTCATCCAGCCTGAAGTTGTGTCTCGCTTTCTTCATGAAACCCACAAAGCACCAAAATGCTTCATGGTCTTCTTCCATCACTGCAATTATAGGTGACAAGAGGTCACTCATACCTTGGCAGTAGCCAATCTCTGGATCATAGAGTGCATATGCCTCAAGTAATGCGACTAACGGGCAGCATGATAGATCATGTAAGGCTCTAAATGATCATAATCTTTCAACCCAACAGATAATGCACGCTGCAGGGCCTTCTCCTTAGAGACTTCAGCCTGGTTATGGGAGAATAAAGCCCAGTCTGTGTTTGCCCGGATAGCATCTAGACGTATAATGCGCTGCCAAGTTGCAAAGTCCTCTGGAGTTTTGTTAGATCGAAAGAAGTCTGACTTGGATGAGGTACTCCTGACAAATTTAGGCTCTGGAGCACAGTTCTCTTCGGTATTGGCACAGACAGACATCTGACCTTGATCATCCTCATCAGAAGATCCGGAGTCAGAAGATTCTGATTCTGCAATACATGGATCTACATAAGTTAACTCACTGGTATCATCATCCATGCATTCTGCAGGAGCACAGTCAGCATTATCTGGACTGTTCGCTTCGCTGCCTAAACGGTTAAATTCCTTGGCTGATACAGAAACATTTGTACTAACATCGCCTAGGTAAGGTGCACCACCAGAACATCCCTCATTATTGATTTCATTTATAATCTTTAGACCAAATCCCTTGTGGCAGTTCAGAATTTGATGGCATTTGCGCCTGAGCTTTTCGTACTCGTTCCTGCACAAAAAGATATGCCAATAAATTTGTCAACAAATTAAGCAGTGGCATCATTGAAGTCAGTGTTCTTATGCTATTATGGTCTGATAATTTGGAATGCAGCCGTGTCCCAACATGGGTAGCTCATATATATTACTTACCTTCTCTCACTTCGTGCTATGTCAAGGTGATTTATTATCAATGCAAGACTACAACTAAATCTAGAAAGTAAGCTCCAATGGAAGACAATGAATGGAGTTATGAAACTGCTACCTTTTCCTTATCTTGATGGTGATCCTTTCCTCTTCAGAACTATTTAAATCATAGCTGTATATGATAAGAAACTTGGTCAATCTCTAGACTTAGTATGCAGGACTAGTAAGACGTCTACTAATTAGATGTTAAAAAATACAGTAGAAAAGTACTTTGTTTACAAGTTCACGTCAATTTTTCCAATACCATACAAATAGAACTGCCAACTGCGAATATCATTGTAGCTCCCGAGCTCCAGTGATCCCGCTTTTTAAAAAATTCGAAAAGTTCATTTGTTATTGATTAATTCCATGATGAGTCCTATTTTTCCTCCACATCGATAAGGAGCTAGGAGTTGACAACCTTAAGACCTGTTTCAAAGATGGATAATTTCGTATCTAACTCGATAAAGGCAGGTGCAGATCTATGAATAGGGAACGTCGCACTACTATCTACAATACCCATCCAAAAAAATTGAAAAAAAACATAAACGTATATGTACATGTCTAGTGTGTACGACCAAATTTGCATCAAAATATCTTTTCATATGTGGCCTGCACAAAAAAGACAAATGTTGGAAAGAAATGTTATTTTTTGCCTTTTTAGAGACCTGATTTTTTTTCTTTAGAATTTTTGAAACTTTAAGATACAATTTTCGATTTTTTTTTAAATACCGAGAGAACTAGTGCTCGGGAGCCAAAACACCTTCGTTTACCAACTGTTACTATTTAAAACACAGTTCTTACTTCTGAAACATGGTTTCAAAAACCAACCAGCAAATGAGAACCAAAAAATCTGAGACCGTTGGCAAGTCTGTTCAATTCAGCATCTGGGCCATTTTATGGAATTACTGAGAGAATAATACTGGATGCAAAAGCATGTGTGTCAATCCTTGCTCGAAAAAATATGCTGGGATCTGGCCACAGTCAAACCGCTCGGACAAGCAGACCAACCATCGTATAACAGTACTCGCCCATCTAGGCCTTAAAAGCTGTATTCTAAAGGGATAAAAGCAATTGCTTTGCATGTTGGTAATCCTTTGAGAGTAGTTCTCTTCATCTCAACCCGTACTAACTTAGTTGGAACTTGCTTTTTATTGACAGCATAGGCTACAATTCTTCTATTTATTTATTTATTTTGTGGCGTTATACCTTTCCGGGAAAGACAGATAGAACAATTATGAAAACCATGTCACTAAGACCATTTAGCAGTTTTCTCGTATAAGGTACAACATAAATTTTATCTCTATCTCGGTTATCATCTGAAGTTCACTTTTGACTAAAGGGAAGAAATGAACACGAACATAGTACTAATCTTTAAACACTAGTATGTTCATATCTAACTGCATGTAAGAACCGAATGGAACATGGAAGCCCAGAACACACGGTGAAGGCCATAACTTATGGCTCTATGCATCAATCCAGCTAAGTATTAGTGCCACAAAATTGGATTTTATGCCTAAACTAGGGTACAGTCATCAAATGCATGTTTGTGCAACCTTTACAGGCCAGATTACTGTTCAGGCATACAGGTTTGTCCCAATTTGCATTTGCCATCAACTAAGTTGTATACATCCGAATGCAAGGTTGTCTAAATAGGTCTTGATATTCTAGGCAAGTTAATCCTATAAACTCTGCTAGGACATGCAAACGAATGGACCCAGTTAGGTAATGTTTCGACCAGTTTCACCATATGTTCTACGAGGGTTCACAACATTATTTTGCTTACCAACACAGCAAAACAGAGGCAGACAGCAACAAGTAAATAAAAATTGAGTACTCAAGTAGTCCTATAACAATGAAGACTTCTGTAAATTACAGGAAACAAAAACTTCAGATGCCAGCTATTGAAAATTACATCAAATCTTAAATCTTCAAACTTAAAACCCTGTTAACAAGATGACTACTAAACATATAACAATAGAGAGCTCGGGTAACTTACACTCCAAGTAGAAAGGGCCAAACTTCAGCCCTGATACCTGGTTCAATTCCCTGTAGAGAATGGTGAATTTAATATACCTCAACTTTCTTTGGAGTGGACTAAGGTGTAGAACATTTCATTTCAGCAGACATGTGTATAGCAAATGATCACATATGCATGTCGGTCAGCCATTACAAATAAGAACTGGATAACAGCAAGACTTACCCCACTGCGAACTTTCTTCAGAAATTTTCTTCCTCCATCACGAAGCTTCCCATTTGCAGAAAATAGACGGCTCCAGCGATGACACGAGAGTGCTCGTTTTCTCTTCCTTCGAGACCATGGAGATTTAATTCCACCTCTGAAATCAGATTGCTTGCTATTATAAAATGTGAAACGGATAATTGTATAAAGCGGTACGAATATGAAAAAATATAGTCTGGTGCTAATTTAAGTTATGCAGTATTGTAGGTCAGCATAAAGTGTGGTCCAGAATATAATTCACATCATTGTTTTCCTTCTGCAACCAAATAGATCACATGTAGAAGCTAAATTTTCTTTATGAGTTGCTAACAACATCCCACATTAAGAAACAACGAAAATGAACTAATCCATGGTACGTATTTTCGAAACACAATCTACAGCTGCTACTAAATGAAATTAGACACACTAAATTTCGTACCCGAACTACTTAAATACATTTCATTGATTGCTATACTACTACTCCCTCGGTCAATAGTTACCTTGCATTCTGGGTTTGGTCAAGGTCAAACTTTTTAAAATTTGACCAAGCATATAGAGAAAATATCAACATCTATAATACGAAATGTATATAATTCGAAAATTTATTTTATGATTATTCTAATAATATTTATTTTGTATTGTAGATGTTGATATTTTCTCCTATATGCTTAGTCAAAGTTTATAAAGTTTGACTTTGACTAAACCCAGAACGCAGGGTAATTCTGGACAGAGGGAGTACAAATTGGTCGATCAACTGACGTGCATTTCTTGGGAACAGAATTAATCTTCAAGTCTATGACTATGGAGTGTGAATGACTAACTAAGACTTATCTAGATCAAAGCATATAAAGCAGGGCAGTTCAACAAAGGTAACATTTTAAGTCAAAAGTGGTGTGTACAACATTATTAAATAACTTTAAGCATTACATTCACAGTATAACTTTCCTTCTACAACTAAATATATCACAGGTAATGTTATCCTTCGAAGCTAAATTTCTTTATGATTTGCCACCAACATTTACTTGTAAGTCAAAAGTAAACAGTAAACATTTTTAAGTAAACATTTTTATCCTTCATTCCAATATCAAGACAAGTAAATAAAAATTGAGTACTCAAGTAGTCCTATAACAATGAAGGAATCCATTATTGGTCTTTTGACTTCTGTAAATTACTGGTGTACAACATTATGGAATGAAGGAATCCATGACACATATTTCCGAAACATAATTGAGAATTCTACAGCTGATATTAAATGAATTAAACACACCAAATGAACTATATAAATATGTGCCATTTATTTTTGTACTACTGCAGACTGGTCAAACAACTGACGCGCATTTCACGGAAACGGAACTAACATGATGAGGTGAGCTACGTCTTCATGTCTATGACTCTGGAGTATTTTTTTTACGGTAGACTATGAAGTGTGCATGGCTAACTAAGACTTATCTAGATCAAAGCGTATAAAGCAACTTGGTCCAAGCACTTCAACAAAAGTAACATTTTCAAGTCAGAAGCAGCATGTACAGCATTATGAAATAACTTTCAGAATTACATTCACAGTATAACTTTCCTTCTACAACCAAATATATCACAGGTAATGTTATCCTTCGAAGCTAAATTTTTTATGAGTTGCCATCAACACCCCACATTAAGAAACAATTGGAATGAACCAATCCATGACAAGTATTTACGAAACATAATTGAGTATTCTACAGCTGCTACTGAATGAAATTAAACACACTAAATGAACTATATAAATACGTGTCATTGATATCGATACTACAGCCACATCGATCGATGGAATTGGTGAAGGAGCTAGTTCGCTCGTTGGACATACCAGCCCCTGTCGTTGCAGCGAACAGTGAGGTGCAGAAATGGTCTCCACCGGAGCAGGTTGGCTGAAAATAAACTCTGATGGTGCGATCAGTACAGTGCTGGGTTGTGCTGCTACTGGAGTCGTTGTTCGTGATCATGGAGGAGCTTTTTGTCAAGCACAATGCGTGAAGTACGACGGTATAAATGATCCTTTTACGATCGAGATGTTAGCATGCAGGGATGCCGTTTGTCTGGCAATTGAGATGGGCTACCAACAGGTGATACCGTGATAGTCGAGACAGATTGCCAGAATGTGTGTGCTATGTGGGAGAAAGGAGATGATAGGTCCACGGGAGGGCTTCTCTGCAAGGAGATGCGCGGTTACCTCCAAAACCTTCAGGGATTCAAGCTCAAGTTCGTGAAGAGAACTGCAAACTCAGCGGCTCACCGATGTGCTAGGGAGGCTCTCTCCCAGGAGAATGCGAGTGTAAATTTTGATGTAATCCCTGGTTATCTGGTTGACATTTTGCAATCAGATATAAACCCGTCTATTGATTAATAAAATGCCTGGAGGGCGGCTTCAAAAAAAAAAAATCAAACTACCGGTTAAAAAGACAGAAATAGCTATGGAACAAAATCCTCCATTTAGGCGACTTTATTTCTGTATTGATATGTGGTCATAACTCCGGACGAGAGAACTGACCGGTCCGAGTTGGGTGAGGACGCCGACGAGGAATCTGCGGCAAGCAACGCCGACCTGGAAGCCGAAGCCGCCGCGGCTGATTTGCCGAACGCCGCCAGAGAGGAGGACGACGAGGCGACGAGCAGAAGGGACCGGCGGTGGATCCGTGACGAAGCCGGCGGTGGCGAGGACGGCGTCCTCGGGGACGACGAGGAGGAGGACGAAGACGAGGTGCTGGATCGCCGCAGGCCTTCATCGCCACGACGCGCTCTCCTCTCCTGCCCCCGCCTTCCACCTACCGCTTGTAAACCACTACCGGACGACCAAGTCCACACCGACTGCTCCCGCGTCTGGGCCGCGAGCCGGTTCTCCATCCGCTCAGTCAGCCGGACAACCGCACGGGCCGCCTCGCCGCCGGCGAGGTGTGTACAGTGGTCGTGGATGCGGATGCGGAGCGCTGTGCGGTGGATTGGCGACTCGGTTCTCTTCTCTCTCCGGAGGGAGACAAGGGAGTTAAAAAAACATGGGTGCGGTGGGTGCCGCTTTTAAACAGTCGGTGCTGAGACTGACATAGGAAGTTACGGATTTTGGAGCCCACGAGTCAGTGAGACGTCTCGAGCATCTTTTTGCACTACACAGCAGCCATTGTTCTTGGCACTGACTGGTAATTATTCTTTGGTTGTAATAATGGGAAATTCGGTCTATCGATATCAGAAGAGAATAAAGATAAAAGTCCGGTCTATGCGTTATAAATTGGAAATCAACTAATTTCGTTTTAAAGTTCTTCCATTCAAAGGATTTTTAGCGAGATCTTTTTTAATGTTTGGTCTTTATCAACTTATTTCGTTTCAAGTTCTTCCATTTGAAGGATTCCTAACGAGATCTTTTTTAATGTCTGGTACTTATCAACTAGGATTGCCATTTGAAGGATTTTTAGCACAGATCTTACTTAATGTCTGGTACTTTCTCGGGAACTAAATATGTGGCACGGTATCTCTTCCTACCAAAGTATGTGATGAGATTGTGGTTTGGTATGTGTCCGCTTCTCGAGTGTCATTATGGGTTAATTACCATGTCCGTGGCGGTCTCTGTCTTTCCTCTTGAAAATTATTAGTTCCATATCTTCTTTTTATAGTACTATATCCATATGATATGCTATTAATTCGTTTGTAATTAGAGCATCTTCACTAGCGGCGCCAAACTAACGTTAGGCGGCAGCACCGCTGTACCGGACGAACGTTATTGGGGCCGTCCGGACGAGATGTCGCCTATGCGGGCATCCCCCCCCCCCCCCCCCCCCCCCCCCCCCCCCCCCCCCCCCCCCCCCCCCCGCGGCGCCAATAGGGAAACTTGAAACAAGATTCAAAGACGAAATTTAACGAAATTCATTCAGACATTTAGGGAATTTAAAAGTTTGAAAGAATTTTAGGTAAATCTACATCTAAACCTTAATCTGCCGCCACCGGAAGGCGTTGTAGTCCTCCTAGCCGTCCTCGGCCTTGACCCCCTATCCATTCATAGAGAGATTCAATCGTCAAAATCAATAAAAAAAAGCCATCATGGACCAAGATCCAAACATATCAATCTTGTTAGGAGGTACCACCCAAGGAAAAGAAAATGTGACTGCGGATAATAAATAAAATAGCGCTCCCTGCGCCGCCATCTTCGTCGTCGTTGGTGGGGTAAATGTAGGGGCACCTATTCGACTTGGCGTGCTCTTTCAGAGATCATGTGCATGCAAGGAGAGCGTCGTACGACGTTGCGCAACTCCTCAATCACGGCTGCAAGCCCTGTGATCTCGTTGGGGTAGGCACCCGGGACGTGCAGCTCTTCTTGCCCCCGGATCATAGTGGCCGGCTCTGCTGGGACGACGTTGTGTGGCTCCAGCTTCACCTTCTTCAACGGAGGAGAGGTTGCCCGTGCGATGGCGTGTTCGGCTCATCCTTGTGAATGAACAGCGATGGGCGCGGTGCCGAGCTGGACGAGGAGCCAGAGCGTGAGGAAGAGGCCAATGACGACTGGGTCATCCTTGGTGCCCAGCGGCTAGAGGAGCCCTGAAAACCAGCGAGGGGGCGAGGAGGCGCTCGTAGTGGTTGGCGATGTGCGCCATCACGGTAGGGAGTGTGCGCCCAGGCACGCCCGAGAACACCTCGCGTCGGACGACGATCTTGTCTCGCGGCGCCAGTCCCTCGCCATCCCAGTGCGCCATCTCCTTGTTGTGGAGACACCAAAACTCGGCCTCGTAGCGATCGACGTTGTGCGGCGCCCACTAGAGGTCATTGCGCTGCTCGGCGATGTGCCCGCTCCAGTAGTGCCGCATGATGGCCGTCCGGAAGTCGTGGCTCCTCCATGTCAGCGTGTGCGGTACGGAGATGCCGCTGACGGAGAGTGCCCAATTACCTGAGGGCGCATGTTGGGTGGCGCGGGGTAGATGTTGCCCCACGGCGTGATGGCCTCATCGAGCAAGAGCGTGTGCGGCCTAAAGTTGTTGGCCGTGGCTTCGCCAGTGCGCCGCCAGCACCCCGACATGCTCGTTGTGTGGGTGTAGCTAGCTAGTGTTTCGCAGTGGGAGAGAAGGGAGAGAGAGGTGCGACGCAGGATAGTGTGAGGAACAGTGCGGCGAGGCGCGGCTTTTAACGACTCCTGAGAGCGGTGGGCGCATTATTCCGTGTGAATCATGCGAGCTCTCCGTGTGGGCTGGCGACGAGATGCCTCTCTGCGCCCGCCTAGGAAACCGTCACTGCATTCACTTCCGATGACCTGTAACATCCCAAATTTATAACAAGGGTAAACCAGACCCAAATTTCAGAACCAACAAAAACTTTTTGAATTATTTCACAAGTGATTGTGTTTTCCTTTAATTTGTTCTGTTGGTCTTGTGTAACTTGTTGTTTGTGATTGTTGGACTAGTAGATGTCAACTCAAGACATCCACCTAGGTAAAAATTTATTTACAACACTGGTGACCATGTTATGACAAGAATTTATTCCATATGTCTTTCCCATTCTTATGTTGGCCAAAAGTTTATTTCAACAAATGATTTGGTTTTAGCAACAAACAAAATACTCTTTAATTTGAGACAGTGAAAGTATTTTCAAAAGTTTCATGTTTATAAAATATGGGGAACCATCTGTGATCTCCTGTCCTCTCTTCCACTTTGGCATTTATAAAATTCTTATTTTTAAAACTCCTAAGTTTCAACTCCTTTTTAAAAGAAATACTAGTGGGGAATATATTACCTCACATATTTCTCCTGATCAGACCATTTTGAAAACTATTAAGTTAAGGGTTGATATACCCCTTAAACCACATCTTGTCATAATTGAGTGTGACCATCTTTACAAATTAGCATTGTTAGTTATGGAAAAAGGTGTGTGATTTATTCTTGTAGTTTGAAGTGTGTGGCTTGATTGAATTGTGGATATTGTTGTGTTGATTGGTATTTTGGTGCTGTTGCTACTGCTGTGAATTTGCTGCTGTGTGTGATTCTCTTGTGAGTATAATTCCTCAGTGGAGTTGTTACCACTTTAGGACACCCTTGGCCACCAAACTTGGAGGGTGACTTGAAGAGGAATAAATCCTCTACAATTAGGCACCCCAAGTTAAAATCCTAAAATTTAGGGAGATGGTTTCAATAACACTCCCTCCTTATCTATTCCTCTGTTTTATGAAAACCCTTATACTTTCTTTATCAAAATTCTAGAGAAGGGGATGAAATGATAATTCTCTCCATTTCATATCACTCCCTCCTCTAGTAACCCTACTTGTTGATTTAAAACAAACCCCTCCTCTCTTTTATTAAAAAGAAATGAAGGTCATGGGTTAAAATGATCTTCATAAATAATTTCCCTCCCAATTTCTTTGTTTCTTCAAAACAAATGTTTTCTTTATGAAAATAAAACTTATTTGAAGTACCATATTTGTCAAGAAGGCTCCAAAGGTTCTACAAACTCTTTTACCACTGGTTTTGAATTATTAAAGGATTACCAAATTATTCATTTCCAAAAATAGTTTATTCAAATCCTATGAACAAAAATGGAGCAAAACATTTTATTTTGTACAACCAATTTTTGTGGAGCTTCCTCATATATAGGGGAGGCTACATGAATTTTCTCTGATTCTTGTAAAATGTTTAAACCCCTCAAATAAATCCGGGAAACCCTACTGTTTTTAAGGGAGGAAAAGGAACTCTTTTCTGTCGAGGACCTATCCGTGAGAGGAGAGAAAGGTTCAGGGGGCGTTCTGTAAAATCTCCTTTGACCTCTGTATCAGCACGCTGCCGGCACGGCGCCGTGCTCTCCACGCCGGCGATTCCGTGGTCGCCGCTCGCCGTGCACCTGCTCCCTTGCCCAGCTGCCCTCTGGCTCCTCTGCCCTCTCCCCTCCCATCAGCTTCGCACCGGGGACAGCAGTGGCTCCTCCCGCACGCCGCCGTGCCCGCGTCGCCGTGCTCCCGACCACGCCGTGTTCCCCCTGCCCCCCCCTGACACGGACCACGCCCTGGAGGAAGAGCACCGCACGCCGTACCCTCTGCTCTCCCTTGTCTCCCATCACCCTGTTGCAGCGACGCGGCAGTGCATCGCCGTGTTCTTCACACCATCGCCGCCGTGTCCTCCTCGTGAAATGTCGACACCGTCTGGACCCCGCTCCTCTCCGCTGTTCCGCGAGGCGATAAGAAGCAGCGCACCCCTCTCAGCTCCCTCACTCCCTCATTCCCCCACTCCCTCCCTCTGATCTTTCTTCCGCCCACGGACACAAACCACGGCCGCCGCCACCGACGCGCCTCGCCGGCGACAGAGACCTCCCCATCCAAATCCCTGGCTACCAGAAGCTTCGCCGTGCCCTACTCCCCCTCTCTGCGCGAGGAATCAAAGAAGGAATCCCGGGATCGCCGTCGCCGTCCCAATCCTCTTCTTTTCCGGCCGCGGCATGTCGAGCAAGCTCGCGAGCCGCTCAGTCCACTATTCCTCGCCATTCTTGCATCAACGCATTCCCCTTGTCGCGGTTTCTCTCCCAGACATCCTCATCCCTTCTCAGGTCGTCGGAGCCGCCGTAGCCGCCGTCGCCACGCTCCGGCAGTGCCGCGCCCGTGCTCTGTGCTTGACGAGGAAGGAGAAGCGGCCCGTACCGCTTCGTTCAAGCTCGTGGGCCGCGAGCTGGGCTTCCTCCCTCACGGCACAGCCCAACTCCAGCCAGATCCAGCCCACTGCCTTTTTTTTAAGGTTGTTTATTCTTTTACTTCTAGATTTGTTTCTGGACCCTCACAAAAACATTTGTTTCTTGCGTTTTAGATGTCCAAAAACTATGAAACAAAATTCCCTGGAAAGGTTATGAAAATATTTAGCCATTGGCGTTGGTCTCACTCAAAAATATTTAACAGGCTAAGATATATTAAAAGTTTGCCACAGAAGCTTTTCTGGACTAAATGATTTTTAGTTGTTGATTTAAAAGTCCAAATGAGTTGAACCCAATTTTGTTAGTTTAGTATTGTAAATTGTTAGCTACTCCTAACTTGGTGGGATTTTAGGAGCAACAGAAACTCATTAGTAATTCAATTAGTGATTTGAACCTTTCTGTAGTAAAAGAATTATAGAGGGATAAATATTAATCCAATTGGACCTAGGTCAATTTTGTTGAACTTGCACTAGCCAAGTTTAGCTATCCCTAAATTGGCATAATTTTGTGATCAACATAAATTAAATGGTGGATTAACTCGTGTGTAACTAGTTTCTGAAATTAATAAAAGTATATGAAATTAATAATAATAAAAATTGAACTAAATTCAATTGTTTTGACTTCCATAGACCAGTAGGTATTTGTAGATGTTCAGCTTGAGTGTTAGTGTTGCCTGGTCAAATTGTGTGGTAATTGTGTGTCTTGTTTGTTTTACGACGTTTAGACGAGAACGTTGCCGGGACTTGCGAGAAGGGGAATTTGTTGAACCAGAAGAACAAGACCAGGGTCACTTTGCTGAGCAAGGCAAGCTACTTCACTGAGCTTGCACCTATATACATCTATTTTGATTTACCTGTTTTACTATAACTAGCATAAATGATTTATGTGGTGTTTGCCACGAAAGCTATGACTTTGAAAACCCTTTTCCAAAATACAAGTAGATTCTTGAGACACCCGATATAGAGGTGTCAATGGTCTACAACGATTTCGAAATGAATTTGTTTTACTCCAAAGCCTTCTATGAAAATCTTTTGGTGGGATTACGAACCACCCAAGTTTGACTAAAAGTATTTTGCTATGAGAATTGGAAATGATTGTGAAAACCTTTTCAAAAGTTTATGAAAAACTATTTTGCCACTCTATGTAGAAATATCAGTTTGTTTAAATAAAACTATAGGATGGGAAAAACATTGTTTATTCAAAACTCCTTTGAAAACCTTGGATGAATTATGGTATGCCGAGATGTCGGTATGAAATTGAGAAGTGGGAATGGTGATGTTTCTGAAAAATGCACATTGTGTCCTGGTACTTACCGAACAACCAATAACCTGTGCGACCACATTTACCCACATATGGCAAGGGCGTAGTCATATAATTTGCTCGTGTTAGTACTGGATGCCTCAATAACGAGGATAACCTCGTTCCATGAGGGGATGGTCTGAGGACCTACCCCCTGACCTGGGTCCTCTTCATTGAAGTCTACCGGAAGCCGGTATGAGCGTGTCGGAGGAAGAGGATTGAAGGGCTCCCTTGGGTCCGCCGGGCAGAACTACGAGTCCCCACACTTAGTTTCTGAGGATTTGAGTGTCGGTGGAAAGTGTCGTAGCGGCAGGGTCCTATACTAGCATGAGCAAAGGACAGGCTATGGCCGGGAACTCAACTTCGCATACCTCTGGTATGGCGGGACGTGGCTGACACGATGAGTGACCGGATGGGTGTGGGAAAAGCGTGCTACCTCTGCAGAGGGTAAAACTATTCGAATAGCCGAGTCCTCGGATATGGACAGTTGGGAAGAACTGCTAAGGCCATGTGCAAGTTTTACAAAGTTTTGAGTTTGAAAGGAAAATGAAGTGAAGATTGTTTTAGGCAACTATACCGAGGGGGTGGTATGATGTTGCTGGAAAATAAGTGACCAGGATGGGGCTGTGGACAAGACGGTGATTTTCGAGGAAAAAGTTTTAAAAGAGAATTCTTACCTTTTTAAATAAAGGGTTATTTTCGAGAAAAAGGTTTAAAAAGACTTCTTACCTTTTTCAACCAAAAATAGTGAGAAAACTACTTTCCAAAAAGGGTTGTTTCCAACCCCGGTATTGAGAAATACTTTCCAAAATGTTTTGTCTTCAACAGGATTAAAAGATCTACTCTTCCCTTTTCAATACGGTATAGAGATGTTTTGTTAAAAATAAAGGTATTATTGAAAGATTATCAAAACTAGTGCATGCTCAAGTTGGGGTAGTTTGCGAGTACAATCAAATGTACTCATATTGGTTTCGTCCCTGGCTATTGTCTTAGCCAGATTTTGGAAGAAGAAGCAGTTCGAAGAAGAGGAGTTCACTGGCGTCTTTGCGAACTAGGGCGCTTCCCAGTCAGCTGCCTGTAGGGTTAAGGCGAATGACTTGGGCTCCACGTTGTTTGGTGATTCCGCTGCAAGTACCTGTTGAAGCTTATGACTTCAATCACGTAAGTATTTTATTCGGTATTTGGATGTTCTGTGATACCAACTCAAGTTATGTGCAGCAACAGACTGATCATGGGATTGTTGCAGGAAACATAACGAGTATCTCGGATAATTAATCCGGGGTCCTCACAGACTTGGTATCAGAGCCATCCTGACTGTAACAGACCTTAGTTAGCATGGACGTTAGTTAGGAAGAGAATATTTTGTTAAAAATATATTAACACCAAAAATATATCCTTATCTAGGGAAGTCCAAAAATGCTCCCGCTCTTCTCGTCTTCTCAAATTATTTCTGAGTCTTACCTTTCTATTTTAAATTTTACAAGGTTTCTCTACTTTCTTACCTGTTCAAAATACTTGACGATGAACCCAAAGAGAGACCTAATTAGCTAGCACCTACAAAGAAGAAGCAACCATCTCATACTCAACATTCAACATCAAGTTCATTGGTCTACAAATGTCAAGATCATCGACATCAACCAAATCAAGAGATCTCTGAAGACCTCAGCTCAACCTCAGCAATTCTACTCAAGTGGCTACTTCGACAATCTCAGTGTCTCCAGTTGAAGACTAAGGCGACGAAATGAAGATTTCAGCACCCTGTCTAACCAAGACCCATAGGAACACTTATGATAGGAACTTTAGTCATACTACCCGGCACTACGAGTATTAGGCGTCCATTGGTACTAAACGTACCTTGTGTGTTTATTGCTTGTTTGAGGTGTTCCCTACAGTGAGTCCGCGGATCTGACCTCCCTGCCTAACCGGCATGGCCAGGCGTCGGTTCACAGTAGCGTACAGTAGGGCTTGTCCCCACTACCTGAGAGACGCTCCCCGGGTTCTTCCGTGGAAAGGAGCCGACACACCTAGCTTATAAAAGACCCCGTTCTCTGCCATCTATCCCCACCCTCACTCACCACCCTTAGCGACCCAAATCTCCTGAGGCAAGAATCCCGTGTTCTTATTCTTCATCCAGATCCAAAAGAACCCAATGGCAAACCCAGAGTTATCATGGAAACCACTGCCGAGGAGCATAGTGGGTTTCCACTGATGCTTTGGAAGGCCGTCTGCCACATTCTTGGTCGGCCTGCCCGTCCTCGATATGTGGTGTCGAGAACTCTCTCCCGCTGCCGGGAGTGAATTCCAAGTCGAGGTGCATATCGGCTCGTGCCAATTGGGCATAAGTCCGACTTACTTGATCCAGGGTAAGAGCATGCCTACCCTAGATCTAGCCCTCCAGGTAGCAGCCTGGGAAGGACTCGTCCGTCTCCGGTACTCAGAACCGGCGATGGCGGTAGTCGAGCTTTCCACTTCCTCCCAGCCATACCTGAGCATGTTGCGGAGGCTTTCCAAGCTTCCATGGGCAGGAAGCTGACCCTGCCGTAATCACCCTGGTCACCTATGGAGCTGCAATGACAAGATTCAGTCACACCCTGATGGAGGAACTCATGACCACAAGGCGCCACCTTGCTCGTGCCCGCCGGGAACTGGGTCGAGCAAGGAACCAACCCACTTCTCACCGTGGGCAAGCTCAGGATGCAAGACAGTCGATCCTAGATGAATTGCTGGATGCTTCGGTGACACAAGCTCTCGCCCGAGTTCAGCAGCCACCCCAAGAACCAGGTGTAGTCCTCGAAGGCGTGCCTGTAGTTCCCCACCCCTTGGAAGACAGAGATGTGGACACCACTCTTTGTCTCGGTCACGCTTCACCGACTCCTAGAACCTCTCAGGCAGAGTAGAACCCAGGTTTAGTTAGCCTGACCAGCGCTTGTGTGTTTGCGTGTGTGGACAACGTTGTTAGTCTGTTGTTGGTTTGTTGCTTGTTTTTCTCGTGTTCTTGTAATGCAAGGTTGTTGTCTGTTCCCGGCTGATAGATCAGCCCGAAATAAAAACTTGGTGTTCTTATCATCTTGTTAACCACTTGGTTGACATCTGATGGAATGTCATGCTTTTTTTTCAGTTAAAAGTTTTAAAAAGAAACCACAGATCACTTAAACCAGGAACCGTATGTGACCCCAGACGCATACCCCTGTGAATTAATGCAAACTTTGAATGGGACTATTTTGTAGTATGCAAATTATTTTTGTGTGTGTTCTCCTACATGCAATCTCCCCAAGGTTCCTCACCCAATATGAACCTTGTGCTTTCTGCATGTTAAAGAAAGGGGCCCGAGCCCTCCACGAGATGTGAGCCTCGCAAGCCTTAAAATGCTTGCGAAGCGTAAATGCTCGCTGGAACACAGAAGGACATCTTGTAGGGTGTTCTTAGTTGTCGTGTTCAACCTATATGGTTGAATGTGTGCTACCACTGCAAATGGTTGAGACCATATATTGCAGTGATATTTCTCTAAAAATATATTTTCTCGCCAAAACAAGTTTATTCTAGTACTTCTGCATCCTATCTGTGCTGCAAGACCAGAGTTGTGTCAACCAAGAAGATTTCGACAAGGCACACCTTGTCCCGGGTTATCAGCAAAGGCAAGATCAATACAATCACGGATTGCAGTACAGAAGCGAGAAATTCAGAAAGGAACAGAGGATACAAGTTCTACTCCTACAAACAACACTGCCAGCACGGATGCAACGGCACCTAGAGATTCCTAATCTCTCTCGAACTCCCCGATGCCACCAGAGGATGAGCCTGGCTCACTCAGAGCCGAGTCACGCGCCGCCCGACGGCGGCAGACAGCTCGAGCAGCCTGCTCACCTCCAGCCGGAAGGTCTACCACCTCCTCCACCGCCGCAAGCTCCTCCACCGCTGCGCTCCTCCCTCGCGCTCCTCCACCGCATCTGGCTCCTCTAGCGCAGCAGGCGCCACTGTCGCAGCACCAGCCCCCGCGCTAGACCACCAATGGCACAAGGCCACGGCTAGGAGCACCACTGCCGCGAACAGCAGGCTGAACACCGTCAAAATCGAGAACACGAAGAGCACGAAGACGAAGCAGCCCTCGAGGAAGCCCGCATCCTCCATCGCATCAACATAGGCTCTGAAGAAATCGGTAATGAAGCCCATGGTGACGACGCGATGGAAGAAATGTTTTTCTGAGGTCGCTAGTTTATAAGCCGAGCTCGGACGCCGCTCCTCGACACCGCACTGCGCGGGAAAGTGGAGGAATCGCGAGCTGTACTCGCCTTAATGGCGCGAAACCACCTAGGCATCGTGTCCCCAAAGCCGTGTCTGCCGCTGCATCGACGGACAGCACGCGCAGCAGTACCGCGGGTGAGTGCCCTGCGCACTGAAAATGGAGCAAGTACGAGCAAGGGCGAGCAAGGATGAAGAAGAGGAGGAGAAAAGGAGGAGAGACCGCCAAGTGGGCCCCGGGCCCACATGTCAGTGAGTCAGCAGTTAACCCCCCCGTGTCCCTATCCTTTATCCCTCGCTTTTTCTGTGAAAAACCCCGTGCAAAAATAATTCCTCGTATAAATCAGACCCACTGTGTCCATGAGCCAATTATTGGTGGCACAGCTAGGGGTATTTTGAAGAAAAACCCTGTTGTTTTTCAAAACCCGTGTATACACGAAAGTGAATATACGACCTTTCTAAAATAAATTATTTTGCTCTCGTATCTCTCCTGTACCCCCGGGCAAATCTCGAGGACGAGATTTATTTTAAGGGGGGAAGGATCTGTAACATCCCAAATTTATAACAAGGGTAAACAGACCCAAATTTCAGAACCAACAAAAACTTTTTGAATTATTTCACAAGTGATTGTGTTTTCCTTTAATTTGTTCTGTTGGTCTTGTGTAACTTGTTGTTTGTGATTGTTGGACTAGTAGATGTCAACTCAAGACATCCACCTAGGTAAAAATTATTTACAACACTGGTGACCATGTTATGACAAGAATTTATTCCATATGTCTTTCCCATTCTTATGTTGGCCAAAAGTTTATTTCAACAAATGATTTGGTTTTAGCAACAAACAAAATACTCTTTAATTTGAGACAGTGAAAGTATTTTCAAAAGTTTCATGTTTATAAAATATGGGAACCATCTGTGATCTCCTGTCCTCTCTTCCACTTGGCATTTATAAAATTCTTATTTTTAAAACTCCTAAGTTTCAACTCCTTTTTAAAAGAAATACTAGTGGGGAATATATTACCTCACATATTTCCCTATCAAACCATTTTGAAAACTATTAAGTTATGGGTTGATATCCCTTAAACACATCTTGTCATAATTGGTGTGACCACTTTAAAATAGCATTGTTAGTTATGGAAAAAGGTGTGTGATTTATTCTTGTAGTTTGAAGTGTGTGGCTTGATTGAATTGTGGATATTGTTGTGTTGATTGGTATTTTGGTGCTGTTGCTACTGCTGTGAATTTGCTGTGTGTGTGATTCTCTTGTGAGTATAATTCCTCAGTGGAGTTGTTACCACTTTAGGACACCCTTGGCCACCAAACTTGGAGGGTGACTTGAAGAGGAATAAATCCTCTACAATTAGGCACCCCAAGTTAAAATCCTAAAATTTAGGGAGATGGTTTCAATAACACTCCCTCCTTATCTATTCCTCTGTTTTATGAAAACCTTATACTTTCTTTATCAAAATTCTAGAGAAGGGGATGAAATGATAATTCTCTCCATTTCATATCACTCCCTCCTCTAGTAACCCTACTTGTTGATTTAAAACAAACCCCTCCTCTCTTTTATTAAAAAGAAATGAAGGTCATGGTTAAAATGATCTTCATAAATAATTTCCCTCCCAATTTCTTTGTTTCTTCAAAACAAATGTTTTCTTTATGAAAATAAAACTTATTTGAAGTACCATATTTGTCAAGAAGGCTCCAAAGGTTCTACAAACTCTTTTACCACTGGTTTTGAATTATTAAAGGATTACCAAATTATTCATTTCCAAAAATAGTTTATTTAAATCCTATGAACAAAAATGGAGCAAAACATTTTATTTTGTAAAACCAATTTTTGTGGAGCTTCCTCATATATAGGGGAGGCTACATGAATTTTCTCTGATTTTTGTAAAATGTTTAAACCCCTCAAATAAATCCGGGAAACCCTACTGTTTTTAAGGGAGGAAAAGGAACTCTTTTCTGTCGAGGACCTATCCGTGAGAGGAGAGAAAGGTTCAGGGGGCGTTCTGTAAAATCTCCTTTGACCTCTGTATCAGCACGCTGCCGGCACGGCGCCGTGCTCTCCACGCCGGCGATTCCGTGGTCGCCGCTCGCCGTGCACCTGCTCCCTTGCCCAGCTGCCCTCTGGCTCCTCTGCCCTCTCCCCTCCCATCAGCTTCGCACCGGGGACAGCAGTGGCTCCTCCCGCACGCCGCCGTGCCCGCGTCGTCGTGCTCCCGACCACGCCGTGTTCCCCCTGCCCCCCCCTGACACGGACCACGCCCTGGAGGAAGAGCACCGCACGCCGTACCCTCTGCTCTCCCTTGTCTCCCATCACCCTGTTGCAGCGACGCGGCAGTGCATCGCCGTGTTCTTCACACCATCGCCGCCGTGTCCTCCTCGTGAAATGTCGACACCGTCTGGACCCCGCTCCTCTCCGCTGTTCCGCGAGGCGATAAGAAGCAGCGCACCCCTCTCAGCTCCCTCACTCCCTCATTCCCCCACTCCCTCCCTCTGATCTTTCTTCCGCCCACGGACACAAACCACGGCCGCCGCCACCGACGCGCCTCGCCGGCGACAGAGACCTCCCCATCCAAATCCCTGGCTACCAGAAGCTTCGCCGTGCCCTACTCCCCCTCTCTGCGCGAGGAATCAAAGAAGGAATCCCGGGATCGCCGTCGCCGTCCCAATCCTCTTCTTTTCCGGCCGCGGCATGTCGAGCAAGCTCGCGAGCCGCTCAGTCCACTATTCCTCACCATTCTTGCATCAACGCATTCCCCTTGTCGCGGTTTCTCTCCCAGACATCCTCATCCCTTCTCAGGTCGTCGGAGCCGCCGTAGCCGCCGTCGCCACGCTCCGGCAGTGCCGCGCCCGTGCTCTGTGCTTGACGAGGAAGGAGAAGCGGCCCGTACCGCTTCGTTCAAGCTCGTGGGCCGCGAGCTGGGCTTCCTCCCTCACGGCACAGCCCAACTCCAGCCAGATCCAGCCCACTGCCTTTTTTTTAAGGTTGTTTATTCTTTTACTTCTAGATTTGTTTCTGGACCCTCACAAAAACATTTGTTTCTTGCGTTTTAGATGTCCAAAAACTATGAAACAAAATTCCCTGGAAAGGTTATGAAAATATTTAGCCATTGGCGTTGGTCTCACTCAAAAATATTTAACAGGCTAAGATATATTAAAAGTTTGCCACAGAAGCTTTTCTGGACTAAATGATTTTTAGTTGTTGATTTAAAAGTCCAAATGAGTTGAACCCAATTTTGTTAGTTTAGTATTGTAAATTGTTAGCTACTCCTAACTTGGTGGGATTTTAGGAGCAACAGAAACTCATTAGTAATTCAATTAGTGATTTGAACCTTTCTGTAGTAAAAGAATTATAGAGGGATAAATATTAATCCAATTGGACCTAGGTCAATTTTGTTGAACTTGCACTAGCCAAGTTTAGCTATCCCTAAATTGGCATAATTTTGTGATCAACATAAATTAAATGGTGGATTAACTCGTGTGTAACTAGTTTCTGAAATTAATAAAAGTATATGAAATTAATAATAATAAAAATTGAACTAAATTCAATTGTTTTGACTTCCATAGACCAGTAGGTATTTGTAGATGTTCAGCTTGAGTGTTAGTGTTGCCTGGTCAAATTGTGTGGTAATTGTGTGTCTTGTTTGTTTTACGACGTTTAGACGAGAACGTTGCCGGGACTTGCGAGAAGGGGGAATTTGTTGAACCAGAAGAACAAGACCAGGGTCACTCTGCTGAGCAAGGCAAGCTACTTCACTGAGCTTGCACCTATATACATCTATTTTGATTTACCTGTTTTACTATAACTAGCATAAATGATTTATGTGGTGTTTGCCACGAAAGCTATGACTTTGAAAGCCCTTTTCCAAAATACAAGTAGATTCTTGAGACACCCGATATAGAGGTGTCAATGGTCTACAACGATTTCGAAATGAATTTGTTTTACTCCAAAGCCTTCTATGAAAATCTTTTGGTGGGATTACGAACCACCCAAGTTTGACTAAAAGTATTTTTGCTATGAGAATTGGAAATGATTGTGAAAAGCTTTTCAAAAGTTTATGAAAAACTATTTTGCCACTCTATGTAGAAATATCAGTTTGTTTAAATAAAACTATAGGATGGGAAAAACATTGTTTATTCAAAACTCCTTTGAAAACCCTTGGATGAATTATGGTATGCCGAGATGTCGGTAATGAAATTGAGAAGTGGCGAATGGTGATGTTTCTGAAAAATGCACATTGTGTCCTGGTACTTACCGAACAACCAATAACCTGTGCGACCACATTTACCCACATATGAGCAAGGGCGTAGTCATATAATTTGCTCGTGTTAGTACTGGATGCCTCAATAACGAGGATAACCTCGTTCCATGAGGGGATGGTCTGAGGACCTACCCCCTGACCCGGGTCCTCTTCATTGAAGTCTACCGGAAGCCGGTATGAGCGTGTCGGAGGAAGAGGATCGAAGGGCTCCCTTGGGTCCGCCGGGCAGAACTACGAGTCCCCACACTTAGTTTCTGAGGATTTGAGTGTCGGTGGAAAGTGTCGTAGCGGCAGGGTCCTATACTAGCATGAGCAAAGGACAGGCTATGGCCGGGAACTCAACTTCGCATACCTCTGGTATGGCGGGACGTGGCTGACACGATGAGTGACCGGATGGGTGTGGGAAAAGCGTGCTACCTCTGCAGAGGGTACAACTATTCGAATAGCCGAGTCCTCGGATATGGACAGTTGGGAAGAACTGCTAAGGCCATGTGCAAGTTTTACAAAGTTTTGAGTTTGAAAGGAAAATGAAGTGAAGATTGTTTTAGGCAACTATACCGAGGGGGTGGTATGATGTTGCTGGAAAATAAGTGACCAGGATGGGGCTGTGGACAAGACGGTGATTTTCGAGGAAAAAGTTTTAAAAGAGAATTCTTACCTTTTTTTTTAAATAAAGGGTTTATTTTCGAGAAAAAGGTTTAAAAAGACTTCTTACCTTTTTCAACCAAAAATAGTGAGAAAACTACTTTCCAAAAAGGGTTGTTTCCAACCCCGGTATTGAGAAACTACTTTCCAAAATGTTTTGTCTTCAACAGGATTAAAAGATCTACTCTTCCCTTTTCAATACGGTATAGAGATGTTTTGTTCTAAAAATAAAGGTATTATTGAAAGATTATCAAAACTAGTGCATGCTCAAGTTGGGGTAGTTTGCGAGTACAATCAAATGTACTCATATTGGTTTCGTCCCTGGCTATTGTCTTAGCCAGATTTTGGAAGAAGAAGCAGTTCGAAGAAGAGGAGTTCACTGGCGTCTTTGCGAACTAGGGCGCTTCCCAGTCAGCTGCCTGTAGGGTTAAGGCGAATGACTTGGGCTCCACGTTGTTTGGTGATTTTCCGCTGCAAGTACCTGTTGAAGCTTATGACTTCAATCACGTAAGTATTTCTATTCGGTATTTATGGATGTTCTGTGATACCAATTCGAGTTATGTGCAGCAACAGACTGATCACGGGATTGTTGCAGGAAACATAACGAGTATCTCGGATAATTAATCTGGGGTCCTCACATGACCGGCCTGCAGGCTACCGCGTCACGTCGCTCTCTGTCACTGACATCGCTGGCCCGCTTGGGCGTCCGAAGTGGCGTCACACGCGGCTTTGTCCGCCGCTCCCGGGGGGGAGGGGGGATGGGGAGGGGGGCCAAGCAAAATATTAGGCCCAAACCGGGCTATTGGCGCCACGAGTGGACGAAATTTATCATCCGGTGCGCGCACAATATTGAGAGATATTGACGTCACGAGTGGAGATGCTCTGCTCTTACAAGCCAATTCATTTATTCGTAGTGGTTTTCTAAATTAAGTCAGAACCTTGGCTGGTCAATGGGACAAATTTATACGACACGACAAAAGATCGCCGCTGAGCTCAGCCTGGGAAGATGGGATTGCCGTGGAGTAGACCAACTTTAACAACGAGCCGTTCGTTCCATTATCGAACAAACACACCACACCACATGGTCATAGAAAAATACGCAAGTGGTTCGATGGAGTGGACCAGATGCCAAGTTGGTGCCCGAATACTCATTTTTTTAGGAAAAAAACTTGACAATTTTATTAATTAAGGAGGAGGGAGTTGGTCGATTTATTAGCGGAAAAACCGGCCGGAAATAGGAACATACGCGCTCGCCGGTTATTATGCAGTACTACCGTCTCTCGTGAAACCGACGCGGCTTATGTCAAACAGATGACCCTTCTCGTAAAGCCGATTCCGATTACTATAGACTCGTAATAAAGACTATAATGTCACAATGGTGTTCGTCCATGACGATGGCATGATGCCATATATTGATTTTGGACGATTGCATAGCCATAAACTAAGCTAGACGCGTGCGTCCATGCGCTAGATGTTTATTTGTATTGACTCGGACAAAATTTCTCAACCTCTAGCCGCTAGTAGTACAACATACGCACGCTCGTTGATTACAAGAAAGTCGGGACATCTGAACAGTCGTCCTCACAACGCAACAACGACCCGATGACCGGTTTCTTCAGCTATTTGATATCGGGCCACCTGCTGAAAATCCTGCCACCGCCTGAGAATCGTTCGAGCACTAGGCGAAAAAGGCATCGTTCGGAGGAACACTCGATCGATCGCACTAGTAGGTAGGTACCTCCCGTAAGTTTGCGCCGGGGAACGGCGACGACACCGTGTTCCCCAGGCGGGAGACCACGACGCTATTCTAGTACTCGGCGCGGCGCCGACTCGGCCTCGTGCGAACTGCACCTGCCATGTTCATCTAGGACTAGGAGGGAGGGAGGGGCACATGAGCACGAAAAATGCATCTCTTCTCTTCTACTAACACAGATCATTCAGCACGGCGGCTCATGTGCTTCTGCTTACATTCGTTTCGATGCGTTACCCCTGGCCCTGGGACATGGATCTGATTTCTTTTCCTTTTATTACACCTCCCGGCTCCCGCTGTCGGAAACTAGTACTGCCAGGTTCAGGAAGTTACTTACGCACAAATGGCAGCAGCTGTATCATAGCAAAATCAGAAATGCGCCTCATAAGTGTCACCTCACGCAATACTTGATGTATATTCCCTCCGTTCCTAGTTATAAGATGTTTTAGCTTTGCAATACGGACTATAAACGAACTAAATTGAGTGAATATACATACTAAAATGCGTCTAGATGCATATGAATCTAAGAAAAATTGTGAAAAACTAAAACATATTATATTCAGAAACAGAGGGAGTAGATTTTTTCATGCTGTGCAATTGTTCAGCCTGAACCTACAACATCGAAAATACCGGCAACAAGTATTACAGAGGTCCTTTAACAGGCTCTGCAGAATTATACAGGCGAGATCATTGCGAGCGTGTAGTAACTGAGCTAGAGAAGTGCAAAACAATAGTAGGTGTTAAATAAAGTAACATCAGTCCAGGATATGTGGAATATTCATTAGCGTATTCTGAGTAGAAAGGAAACAGTAAATAACACCAAATTCTGAACATACCTACGAACACTGATCTAAATACCCAAGGAACAAATATCCCATACACTGGCAATTACTTTGATTCATACTTATGCGCGGCACATATACGCTGCACTATATGCTACGGAAACAGCTCAAATTTTCTACAGTGGAGTAGTGCAAGTAAGGATCTAACGGGAACTCCTCTAAATCTCATACTTAAGGTGGAAGTCTCAAATATAGCTAACAAAACGGGCTTCAGATGCGCGACAACATGGACACAGCTGGCTTGTCAGTGAACCAAGTCATCTCTCCGTCCTGCGGCTCGATCATCTCAACGGGCAGAAAATCTGATGACCTCCCATTGCCTGAAAGCGCTTTGTGAACTGCACCGGCTTTCCCAGCACCACTGACCATAAGCGCGATATGTGCGGACGAGTTGATCACGGGGAATGTGAATGTTATTCTCTCTGGCGGTGGCTTTGGAGAATCATTGACATAGGTGACTAACTTCTGGTTTTCGTCGACAATAGGATGGCCAGGGAACAGGGAGGCAATATGGCCATCAGCGCCCATCCCCAGAAGCATAAGATCAAACTTTGGGAACCCAGTTACTGGTGACAATGCAACCACACCATTCTTAATAAGTTGATTTAAACGAGTTTCATAGTCATCCGCAGCCCTCTCAGCTGTCAGTGTATCATTCATGGTATAAACTTGGTTCGCAGGAATTGGCACCTATATTGAACACAAAGGGGAAAATTTAGTACAATTCTGTCAAATGAATAAGAAAAGGTAGAATATTCTTATTTAAAAGATATATGATGAGAATGCATCATCTCAGTATGATGATAATACATATACGAGCTTCTAAGAATTATGTAACACGTGTACATGGATTCAAGTTGAATTCAACTGTACAGTATATGACTTGCGGTTTTAATTTGATTCACAAATTAACATATAGAGTATACTACATAGTAAATACAAATATTATCTTCTGGACCAACAGAAATTCCCAGTAGGACCGCTCTCTCACAACGATTATAATGTGTGTCAGTAAAGCTATTCCGATCACTCTTCTAAATATTAGTGTCAAATGACGCCACGTGAATTGCCATAATAACGAGGCATGCTGAACTGCACATACTACGTGCACCGCTTGCGTTTCTTGTGGCACTCCACATCACTTGCACACGCTAAAAGCCAAGCTAAGGCATCTCTAGCCGATCCTCTTTCCACCCACAAACTGTGTCTCGAAGCTTTCCTTCCTCTTATTGACAAAGTAGAAAAGCGCATTGCCAGTTGTAGAACTGTATCTGGCTACTCTCCATTGTGGGGGCGTGCCTTCTTAGTTCGTGTGGTTCATCGTTCCTTATCTACCTATGGGATGCCAGCCATGTTGCTCCCCATTGGCACTATTCAGAAAATAGACAAACATTGTAGCACCTTCTTTTGGACAGGTGAGGAACCGGTTCATGGTGGATAGTGTAAAGTTGCCTGGGAAGAGGTTTGTGCTACCACATACAAAGGTGGTCTTGGGCTTCGCTGCCTCAAAACTCACAAACATTGTCTCCTCCTAAAACACCTTGCAAAAATCCACTCTCCTGGCGAAACTCCATGGAGATCTCCCTATGCCCTTTCTTATCGGGTGGACTGACGATCATGATCTTGGAGACTCCCATAGACTTGATTCTATTGTTTGGAAGGTCATTGTCTCTACCCTTCCCCTCTTCAGATCCATTTCCAAGGTCACCATTGGAAACGAAAAATATACATTCTGCTAGCCAGACCTTTGGCACAGTCTACTGTGGCTTCCTCTTTCCCTGCATTCCTTTCCCATGTCATTCGACACAACTCCTTGGTTCATAAGGTCATGTCCAGACACATGCTGAATATTGCCTTTCAACCCCGTTTATCCTCAGCCGCCACGGTGGAACTAGCTACCCTTCATTCTCTTTTGGCCACAGTAAATTCGAACTTGCAGGTTCTAGATAAGCAAGATAGATGGGAAGCTCATCACTGCTAATTTGGCGTACACAAATTCGTTCCAAGCCCAGCCAAGCGATCTGTTTGCTCCGGCTATTTGGAAGAACCATGCTCTGAAGCATCTACCCATGACTTGCAAATAGCCAACGTCTCTTCACCACGAGGGGACGTTTTCACCGAGAAATTGCAGATTCTGACTCTTGCCCTTTCTGCAAATGATCCTGAGTCAAACATTCACATGCTACTTCATTGCCCCTCAGCCCAACCAATCTGGAAAGCCTTGACAACCTACATATTACTCCAACAAGCTACTCGAGCCTAGCTTAGTTATGGTCGGACAACTATAGAGACAAAACCCGATCCATGGTGCTATGCTATATATCCTATGGAATATTTGGAAGCGCAGAAATTGCATGTTTTTTAATCAAATTAATGAATTCCATCATACCGACATATAGCGATGCTCTCAAGATCTACACCTTTAGGCAAACTGATGCCCATCGCAACCTCAACAAGCTCTCATAAAAGACTGGGCCACCATGTTGAGCCACATGGCCTCCTCCTTCTAATTATTTTCTATCAATGTTTTTGTAATCTCTTTTGTTTTTTCTGTCCTTCCCCTTGTAAAGGTTATATTTTCGCCCTGGGCTTGTAACTATCTTGATTAATAAAAAGGTTCAGGGCAGGCTTGCTTTTGCCCGCCGTAGTCCCGTTCAAATAGGATACCACGTCACCTCAATTCTTTGATCCATTGAATTAACTATCCAACAAATAGAACATCTCAAACATAACACAGTGATCAAACCCACAAATTATGAATTCTCCACCGTTCTAAACTACTTGCTACAATTTTACTCTAGACCACCAAATGTAGTACAATTTTACATATTTAATTGGACGATCATTTCTTTTTAGATAAAAGGCAATCTTTACCCATATTTGCTGAAAGCATAGAACAAAAAAATGAAACAAACTGTTAATGTAATATTCTTTCCAATATCTTTTCCCGCAAGCAGTCACTGCATATCCTCTGAGCTTTGTACTCTAGACATCAATCAATTTTCAGTACTATGTCGACAAAAACCAGAAACAATACAGTGGATGCTCCATATAATTTTTTATACCAAAGGACAATGCACCGCTAAATTTCAAGGCAACAGTGGGTTTACCGCAACAATGTGCAGGTCCAAATCTGGTATTTTTCAGGTCTGGGTTTAATTCTAGTAAACAGGCACGGCCCATAGGCCGGGGCGACGGGGCGACCGCCCTGGGCCCCAGAGAGGAAGGGGCCCCGGCCCAGGTAATAGTCCCGTGTAGGATAATTCTGTAGTAGGTCCAGGAAAAAAAATGTGCCAAGCCCACCACGCTATTATCACTCATGGCCCAAGATCGGTACAGCTAAAAATCTAATCGATCGCTACGAGCCTACGTTGCTGCACCAAAAAATTTCAGTCCCAGAGATTAGCGCCGCCGCTCCCGTGCACTTCCAAATTCGTGGTCGCCGCAGCCATTAATGGAGACAAACGATGCTATTTGGTTCCCCAATCATCTCTCTTTCCATCCTCATTCCCCATCAAGTAGACGTTTGAGGCATCAGATATGGACATATGGTACGTCTCCAATTATGCTCTTCTTTCTCAAAGCTTCATTAGATCTAAGATAGAGAGAGAGTGCTCAGAAGTCAATTGGTCAGGAGTGAGGAACATAGCAGGTTGGAGAGGATGCTTTGGAGAAGTTTTATTCGGGCAAGACATGGAGAAAAGGACATACCAGATTGAAGAGGATAGAAACTAATGTAAGTTCTCATGAATTTCTGAAACGATTGTCTCTTTGTGCCATTGCAGGATAGATCTTTTGTAGAACTATATTGTTTCCATTCTATTACGATGTAGTTCTCTGAACCATTACAAATATATAGTTTGTGGTTTGTGCTTTATAGTCCCTGTTCACATACCATGGATCTATGCACTTAGTAGCTTTGGAATAACAATACATTTTAAAAATTTATTCATCTACAAGTGCCCTATTTTGTTGTCTCGCCCCAGGGCCCCGAATATGTGTGGACCGGCCCTGCTAGTAAACCTAGTATTCCACAGTATCATAAACTATCCGCCGCAGTAAGTCAATGGCCCAACATTGACAAAACGCACAGAATAGCACATATACTACCGATCGTCCACATATACAGATTGAACCACTCAAATAATCATCATGATCCCCATTTCCGCATTCTATCTGAACTTTCAAGTTCCCAACAACTCATCAAAAGTTTATTCATGCGAATACCTTAGAAAGGAACCCATCCATGGCGAGCTTGTAGTTGCTA
Source organism: Poa pratensis (assembly GCA_947311845.1). NCBI lineage: Eukaryota > Viridiplantae > Streptophyta > Magnoliopsida > Poales > Poaceae > Poa > Poa pratensis. The sequence goes on along the minus strand of CAMZMU010000101.1, from coordinate 31,012,856 downwards.
TCAGCGTGGTCCTTCGGCACCACCCTTTCATCCGCCCAGAACACGTGCCATCTGCTCCAGTCCACCGCTTCCAGGTGCGGCGGCTCCGCCAGCTTCCTGCAATACCCAAAGATTAGACAAACCCGCGAAAATAAAAGATATTCGTTATTGATTCTTGAAGAGGTCAAGAACCTGAGAGCCTTGATGAGAGAGCCGTCGGAGAGAACGACAGTGAAGGCGCCCTCTCCGCGGCAAACTTCTCCGACAGCCCCGCCGTATGCTCGGCCAGAGACGCCGCGAGGTCCTCCTCTGCGTCAAATATGAGAAGATTTTTCCTGAAGCCCGCCTCACCAGCGGCGTCAGGAGTGACCATTGCGGAGACCGGACCGAGGGGATACTGCGAGGGGGAGGAGGATAAGAGTCCGGCAGGAAGAGATCTGCGGGGGTTCGCAAGGATCCTGGAAGACGGAGACGATGGTCTTCGGGTGGAGGAAGAGATGGAAGTCGATGCGGCTGCGGCGGTGGCGGTAGCGGTGGACATGGCTGGGAGGGCGGCGTGGAGACAGGGAAGGGAGAGGGGCGGCGTCGGGGTACTGGGAGATTTGGGTCGCATACCCGTCCAGATCGAGATGGACGGATGGATCGTGCGGGGCTACCACTTTCTGCCGCTTTTGATGTGGACACGAGTCTCTGGTGGTCTAGAGTTATTCCTTGTGCAGAATTGATGTGCAATTCCAGCGTTTCAAGCGGTTCATCTAAAAAAACGTTTCAGACGGTTGGAACACATTTTTGTTTAGATAGTTTTATATCACTCCGTTCTAAAATAAGTGTATTAGATTATCTAGACATGAAACATGTATATCCACTTTTGGGCAAATCTAACACACTTATTTTAGGACAGAGAGAGGGAGTACTTCTTTGGAAGTGAAGTTACATCACTCACCAATGGAGTTATAAGAGCATCTCCACCTATGTTCCATTATTATGTCCGGTATCGTTGAAAAAGTATCTGCTACTGAGGTGTCGGACACATGTTCACCGCTATTAGGACGGTTGTGCCAATAGTATCCCCTAAACATCTGACACAATTCAGCTTTTGCTATTTTCATCGATATGTTCATATTTCTATCTAAATTAGAAGGGGTTCGTGATATATCGTCTTACTGCGGATATTTGGAACAGTGAGCCTACCCGAACTTGTTTGGCAATAAAAGGCTTTGTTGTTATTATTAGAAACTATATAATTATTATAGCAATTGACATTACATTCTAAATTCGACAACTCTAATGAAACTCGAACTACTAGTTTTTTCTGAGCGCCCACTAGTGCTCTACTAAATCATCTTGCAGATGGTGATGAGTTATCTCATCACGAATTTCATGATGCATGGAGATAAATTCAGAAAACTTGGTCGGAACGTCATGATGTGGCTCGGCAAGAGGGCCTTGTTACTCATATTGTTGATCAAACACAATACTAGCATCGCGCTCACTCTTCATGATCATATTGTGGATGATAACAAAAGCATTCACGCACCAAATGCTAGAGAGGCTTGCTAAGCTCTCTTACTTTTTTTTCTTCATGGGTATTCTGGTTTCTCTCAGATGGTTGTCCACTCAAATGACCAGAGATGGCGATATTCAATATAGTATGTAAGATGAAGGGTTGGTATGGTCGACTAGAGGGGGTGAATAGGCGACTAACATTTTTTATGTTTTTTTAATTTTAGGGATACAAAGTAATAAACATTATACAGATGTGCAACTAGATGAACAATCCTATATGTGTCAAACAAACAAGGTGTAACAGACAAGGGAAAGTAATGACTAAAGGCAAGAGGTAACCACAATTGTGGACACGAGGACGTAATTCCCACAGTTCTTTCCAAGGAAGTATGTCGTCATTGGAGGGGTGTGGTGCCACAAAGTCTCGCCTATTCTCCTTGAGCCTCGTCAACAAAGGAAGGCTTAATACACTATGAGGTCTAGTTGAAAGTTTTGACAAACATTTACACAAGGTTGGGGATTATCCACAAAACTTGGAGATTCCCAACAAGTTTCTGAACCTTCTTGCACCAATGTGAATGTTTCGAGCACCAACTTCCGTCTAGAGTTCCAAGAAATTCAAGAGTACAAGATTCATATGGGATTAGGACAATGGAATCGAATCGGTTTGGTGGGGTAGTAGATATGAGATTTCTCCTCCAAGCCCCTAAGAATCAACAACTTTGGGTGGCTACGAAGAGACATCCTTGAGCTTTAGAAGTCGACCCTTTCCAAGGAAGGATAAGGTGGCTTATGTATGAGGATAGAAAAATCAAACCGTTATGCCCATATTTTGTGAGCCCGGACCTTCCGCCCCGGGCCGGACCACTCCGATATATCAGACCACTCCGGTCAGTTAGTCAGTCCAGCCACCCGAGGCCCAGAGGGCATCGCGTGAACACGAATCAGGTAGCACTCAGACAGGGAGCCCGGACCACTCCGAGGTAGGATTCCGGCCCAGCCAACTGAGGCTCAATCGAATTAACTACAATTTTGTTCACATGATAATTAGAACATTTTATCATCATCCAAATTAACATAAATAGGAACACAAGTCCATATTTTTTTGAATTAAAGTCAAACTTCTAGCATAGAACCGCAAGCAAAGTGAGATCTACAACAGGAATAAAAGTTCATCATAGATGCATAGAGCAACACCACAAACCAAAAGTGCATTTCAATGTTCTCTCTCAAAAAGGCACCACCACCACTATCACCATTGCTTGAGAAGTAACAACTTGATGCCAAGATTTGGTCATGGTAAAGTTCAAGATACGCTCGACCTTTGTCATCTAGACCATTTGGGTCCACCAACATGACCCTTTGCTCATGATCCATCCTCTTGGCTATCTCCTTGGTTGCCCCATTCCTCTCTCAATCTCGGCCAACTTCTACTCAGCCATCGCCATCCTCTCCTCGCTCGTCGCCCTTCACTCTTCGCCCGCCATGTTCCTCTCCTCGGCCTTCCTCCTCTCCTCTATTTCCTTGCTCTTCAAGTCTCTCCTCTTCATGTGACGCCCGACTGTAGCCCTTCGCCTCCAAAGACAGGAGAGGCGATTAGATCTTCCAGTCTCTCGTCAGCGCTGCTGCCGGTGTGCCCCGCTCTGTAGCCTTCGGTCTATGGAGGCGCGGTGGATCTCGACCCTCGTCGGCGGGAGGGCTTCGTTTTCTCGTTTTAGTGTCCAAGTTTGCTGGGGCAGCGGCGGTTCTTGCAAGAATGTATCCCCGGCTTTAGCCCTATCTCGACGGTGACGTCGAGAAAGCTCGCAGAAGTGGTATGGTTCTCGAGAACTTCTTCTGGCGGTGGCGGTCTCTAGATCGTCATGGAGCTTCATCGACGTTCATCCTTCTTATTCGGCCCCAGGACGGATGTGGTCTTCTTGACCCATTCGGTGACTTCCCATCCACAATTAACAACGTCAGTTCGGCTCTTGAGGAGCAGCAGCGGCGGCGCGCCGTCGACACGGTTTGGAGGTTGAAGACGAAGGGCATCTCAATGATCTCGGTGTAATTTTCAATTTTGTTGAGCTATTTTGTATTGTTTGGTGTTTCTTTTAATGTCAGTGTCCTTTTCACAAAAAAGTCTCTCCTTTGCATAGAAATGTCTTTCCTCACCTCCATCATGTTGTACAATGACTCTTTGTAACCTCCCTGTCTCCATTTGCCCTCTTATTCTTTGATTTCTTCCTGGCTTCACGTCACTCTCTATTGACCGAGGAGACTGGAGTGGGGCTACTTGATCCATCATCATCGGTGTCCACCACAAAACCCTCTCTAACCGACTAGAGGGAGGCTTCTTCTTATTTGGGATTTCATTGCAGGGGCAGTTTTTTCACTTCTATCATTCTCGAGAATTGCCCAACAATGATGCAAAGTAAAAGGTTTTCCTCTTTCCCACATTTCTTCTTAGGCCTGCCCTTGAACAAATTTTGAGCAACGCTTTAGCTACAAGATACAAGTTATTAGCATAAAGCAACAACAAGTAAAACTAGAGTAAAAAACACCAATCATCACCTTATATGTGGCGTTAGTCCCACTTGGATTGAAACCGTCAACTTGAAGGAAAAAACATAACAATTTCAAACAATCCACATTTATGGTTGGGAAACGGGCTTGGAGAGAACTTGGTGTCCTAGTCCTTTCTCCTTCGAGGAGAAGCGTGTAGAGCTCGTGGATTCGGTCCCAATAGGTCAAACTTTGTTGGTCATTCCCAACATTTGGATCTATGCCAATCTTTCTCCATGCATTGCAGAAGGCTTGATTTTTTTTGTGAAGTTTGTTCCTCTCCCCTTACATGCATTAGGGTCAACAAAACCCTCACTCTCCTCTTGTTCAAATTATTGTGTCAGAATAAGAATTTCATCTACAACACCACAAGTGTAATTCATGAAGGACGCATTGCTACAATCTCTACTATATAATATAGACAAACGACCGTAGGTACGTCGCCTCGTCGGTCGTTTTGCAATTTACCCCTTAGTTAAGTAGAAAATCAACCCGCAGTCTACAAACTCAGACACTTTTGCATTCTAGCCCCTGACCCTATCCAGCAGATGAACGCATGCGATGGGTGGCTGGCGACCATGGCGGCGGATTATGGTGTGATTCGAGATGGGCGCCGACGGCTGCAGAGAGGAGCCGCGCGTGGTTGCGGAGGAGCTCGCCGACGAGGTGCCGAGATTGGCGTCGGGGACGTCCGTCAGGAGATTGGCGGGAGCACCAGGTCGGCGTACACGCCGGAGGAAGACCGGCGCCGCGTGCGGTGTGCTTCTTCTCAGCTGGCTTGGACCAGCTCGCCTCTCCGGCTACCCAGCCGTTGGCCCGGAGCAGCACCTGGCTCCTCCACCCTGCCGTTTTCGTATCCCCACATCGCACCCGTCGCCTCTCCTCCACGATTCGCCGCCGGTGTCGCTCTGCTATCCGGCCAAGGCAACCGGCACCTCATCTGGTCTACCACGGCCCGGCCTGTGATCTACTGCACCCGATGCCGGCGAGAATGCATCCCCGCTCGAGGCCCCCCTCTCCTGGTCCGATGCCGACGGACTCCCTGCAGCTAGCGAGGTCTCCTGCTCCTACTCTGAGGTCGGGGGCTCCCTCCATCCTAGCGCGGGATCTCGGCTCCCTCTGGCAATGGGTGCCACGGCGGAGGTCGCCTGAGCCGGTGGGTCGTCACCTCATCAGTTAGGGGTCGGATTAGAAGGCCACGCAGCAAGAAACGCATGAACAATCATCCTGGTGTTAAGGCAAATCCGATTTCCTCAGACAGTACAATCTTTGACACGGTTCTTGAAGGATTTGCTAGCCTGCACAACCTGAATTGAAAGTATACGCTGGTAAACTCCAAGTTATCTGGAAAGTCACTCAAGCGAATATATGGATCTGACAATCCTAATGGAGAGGAAAAAAAATATGAGCTTGTAGATTTGCCATAAGATTGAGGCCACTGCTTGTTTTCATCAATGGCAAGAGTGGGGGCCGAAATGGGACTTCTCTTAGAAGAAGAGTCCTGAACATGCTGCTGAATCCCGTACAGGTAATTGACCCCCTGTTCTTTCATTCACAACTCCACAGCAGCTCTCCCTTATTAGTTGCAGAGTCAACTGAACTTGTTTGCAAGTTGTTCTAGCTTCGAACTCATCTTTTGAAATACTGTAACCGGCAGGTAACCTTAGTTCGCTGTATAAAATAGTACAAGTTGGCTACTTCACTCCTCAGTTCGGGAAGTTCAGTTTTTTTGGTCACAGAACTCATCTTTTTTCAAGGAAGTATGTTCTGTACTGCATGGAAGTTCATTACTCCCTCCGATCCGAAAAAACAGTCGGAGCCGCTTAACAGGTCAAACTTGCAAAACGAACCATATACATTCATTATTCACACAAATATCCTAAGAATCAGAATAGAATCCAGTCGGCAGCCCCGTCCTTCCCTCTTGCGAGCGCAGTTCCGCCCGTATCCATTAGGATCTCGCGAGCAGCTCTCTCTGTGGGACTCTGTGGGCTGCTCCTGCGTGCAGCTCTCCCATCCCGCGTGTCCGGTTGCAGGATAGGTGGCCGAGGAAGCAGGAAACTCTCCAGTTCGTGGTCGCTCAGCAGCAGCTCCGGCCGGACTGCCGACAGAAACAGCCGGACCACCGGTTCGTCCTCCAGGACTCCCCGCCGCATCGAGCTCAACCCGAAGGCCCCGTTTCGCAGGTCGTCATCGGAGAGCTCGTGAAGCTCCGATTTGTCGGGATCTTGGGCGTCTTGGATTTGCCTTCGTGGCTGCAGCTCGATAATTCCGCGCCATGGAACCGGTGGAGGAGTATTGGGTGGTTCCTGGTTGGCAGTCGGTGGTCGGCGGCGGGAGGAGCCACCGGAGATCAGCCGGCGAAGCTGACGGACGAGGACGATAAAGCCGAAAGGGGATCGGGAGAGAGATGAGGTCGTGACGTTTCGGGGAGAGAACGTGATGATGTGGACTGCAGGTTAATGCCCGAAAACGTTCGAGGGCGTTTTCGCAAAATGTCATCCGCGAATCTTATTTCGGATCGGAGGGAGTATTTCATTTCATTATTATTTCAAAGAAATTGGATGATTGCCGAATAAACACTTTTTTTAAGCTTATGCCGAATATAAACACTTAGTACGGCAAGAAGTGCAATCTCTTTCCAGCATAACATTACAGAACCAAAGTTTAACTTGTACTATAAAACAATTCACTGCATAAAAGTAGGAAAAACAGAAGTCTACACGAACTTTAGATGTCCACTATATAAACCCTACAAGTATACATTTTGAACTTTACAAGTTCTTTATTATGTGCATTATTTCATTTCATTATCTTTTGAAACAAGTTGGATGATTCCTGGAAAAACAAAATTAAGTATATTTAAAATTGCTTGTGAAGTTGAGTTTTATAATAAAATGGTTGATTTTTTTTCTTTACCGTTGCAGCGCACGGGTAGTTTGCTAGTTTAACATAATATGCAATTGATTTCACAAACTTCCATTTCTCTTGTTTTAACAAGTACAATTACAAAGCCCTAAAACATCCACTTGCAATCAAGAAATCAAAAAATATCTTGAACGAGCATGTCCAGCGTGTCGGTGGCGGCGCAAGTGGGCGACTTCAGTGGTTCACCCTGCTGCGTGAGTAGCATGGCGCCCGTGACGGCCTTCCCCCTCTTGTGTCTCTGTCGTCATCGTCGCATCATCGTGAGGTCACAAGGGACCCTTTTTTTTCTTTTTCTCCTTGGGTGCGGCGGGGGCGGGGAGGATGTGGGCATAGTCCTAGATGTAGTCCCTTGCGGCGACAGCGGACGGGCGTGGTGGCAGCGCCAACCCTAGGCATCACGTAGCCTTGGGCCTGACCGCTCCCATTAGAGGACGAGGGAGGTGCGTGGGGTTGAGATGGCCTCGGGGAAGGTCGCCGGATGAATCCATGGCCCCTGGCCTGGGACAGCGGCAACCAGAGCGAGGGTGGGCAGGCAAATATTTCCCGCTTAGTCGTTGCTCTCTCCTACGTATGATTGCAAATCCTGAGCGTTTAGCTTTGGATTGGTCTATTTCCCAGCTAAACATTAGCTAGCTTGGTAGGTGGGCACTTATATACATGCTCTTTGAGCAGTTTTTTGTGCTAAGATTGGTAAATTTTCTGTTTTTATGAATCTGGTGACATTTTTACATTGTCTCTTACAACGTGGGTTACTGCCCAATCGACATTTTGGCCCAGGATACATGCATAGCGCAAGAAATAGAGGGCAAGGAGGTTAGGGCATCTCCGGTCGATGGTGCCCCCAGGATGAAAAAGGACATGTCCTGGGGGGTGCAAAATTCTTCCGCCGGCTGAAATTAGGATGCTGGGGGAGCAATTTCCCAGCCGCAACCCACCCAAGATGAAAAGAAACCCAAGTAAAAAAACAGATAAAGGAAACGAGCCCATCGCCCCGCCAGAGCGAGCCCGAGAGGCAGACGGTGGCGAGCGCCCGACGAAGAGTGCGGCGAGGTTAAGGAAGTGCGGGGTCGTCTGCTCGCCGCCGGCCGCCCTGCCTCGAATCCTCGTCGCCGGAGAACTGGAGGTAGTGTCAACGACAACCTCAGACCAACTGCTGAATACTTCCGGTCGATTGGGGCAGATGCGGCATCTCTTATTCAGAAAAGCCCCAGGCTTTTGGTAGAGTCAAAGCTGAAACCTATCACTCAGTTTTTCCTGGACAGGGAGTACAGCATCGAGGAAATTGGCATTATGGTAAATAGATTTGGGATTATTCACACACTCAGCTTGCAAGAAAATTTGCTTCCCAAATACGAATATTTCCTGACAATGGGGTACCCAAGGAATGAGCTTGTGAAATTCCCGCAGTACTTTGGGTACAGCTTAGAGCTGCGGATAAAACCTCGGTATGCTCGGATGACTGGTTGCGGGGTGAGGTTGATTCTGAACCAGATGTTGTCAATCTCAGAAAGCAGATTTGAGGAAATTCTACAAAAGAAATCAGGCGGATTTTGACATATTCACAATTTCAGATAAGCACAAAGTTGGACAAGTTCGCTAAAAAAAACAACCGGTTGGTAGCCTGGTCCATCAATCAAATTGACATGGACGAAGATGGATAGTTTTTGGAAGAAGATCTGTACTTCGCCATGCTCTTCTTTAGTTGCATGACAGTTAATGGACACGGCATTTGGAAATGAACAGTTTTGATATAGCTTCTGGTGGCTTAGATAGCTAGTTTAGGTGATTTCAGTTTTGTTTTTTCTCAAGGGTTAGGTATTATAGGAGGGACGCCACACTCCCCATCCACGCCACAACACGCTCCGATCCCGGCCGAGCGCATCGTCGCGGCCACTACTGACGATCCTCCGTCCGCCTTGGGTTCCATGGTCGGCGGAGGTGACGACACGTTGCGCGACGGAGGATTTTCTAGTGAGGATGATGAGGATGAGGCCGAAGATGGGAAGATGGAGCAGCTTCTGCCATGCCTCGCCGAACTGGATCAACAGGTGTTGCTGCTGGACGGCGAGGAGGAGGCGCACGAAGACGTCCTTGATATCGACGGCGACTTGGCGAGGAGGGAGTTTCAGCCCGTCGCGGACGTTATTGACACAGACACGGAGGCTGCTACGATCGGGAACGTCCTCGCTGCCGATACTGATGACGCTCCCTCATCAGGCATCATGATACGTGTGTTGCTGATCTGTTCAGCCTGCCGGATGTGCCGCTGCTGCCCACGCCTATTCCGCCAATGCCACATGCTCATGCGGCCCTGCCCGCCCCCGACCGTCATAGCAGCAGGCTCGCGGCGAAGCCACAACTCACAGCGGTCGGCAAAGCGCAACGTGTCCTCCAGAAGAAAATGGGGCTCGACTTTGGAGATATGCCTCTGGTGGAGGCTACGAAAGAATTCGCGAACACCTGCAAGAAGGCTCCGTTCTCTGATTCGGCAATCAACGGGTTGAGAACCCTCTTCAGGCTGAACTTGCCGTCCATGACGGCAGCGGATGAAGCCTTGATTGCCCTTGCTGGCCCAGGGGGAAGCGATTTCCCGCCACCGACGGCGCTGACGTCTCCGCCTGATCTGCTTCCCGATCCTCAGATCGCGCCGCGTAGTAGCGTTTTAAAAATATGACGATATATTTTTCTGAGAGATTAGACGGAGTAGGATGATTTGGATCCTCGCGGGGCTACTTTTTTTCGTCTAGTACGCCCTGTCATGTATGACTTTTTTCTTTTTGGTCTCGGCCGTGTCATGTTTGCTTCTCCTATATCAATATAAAAGGCAAAGGTTTTTTGCCTTGTTTAAAAAAAAAAGGTATTATTTGTTGGCAATAGCAAACGTGGTTGTTACTATGTGATACAGTTCTTGTTGACCGCATATGTTTTTTGATATGCTTACTGATTTACATTTTATGAACTTGATTTTGTTCAATGATGTATTCTACTCTCTTTGTTCTATGGCTGCTTTAGCTTAAGTAAAATTTGAAGTAAATTGTTGTGACCAGCTCTGAGAGAAAGGGAAAGTCTTGGCAGTACGACAGGTTCAATGCAGATTTGTTACTTCCATTTTCCCTTCAAATTCCTCCTTATATTTGCACCTTGGTGTGGTGCAGCTGAAAGTGTTTATTACTAATCTTTGCCTGTTTGCTTGGCATTTCTCAGCCAAATTTGCACCAATCCTGTTATAACTATCGATCTTCATAAATCAGCGCTGTAATTAAAGGACAGTTGAAATTTTTGAACCAGCTCAAGATGCACGCTTCGCTGTACCGCCTACACCTGGCATCAGCGTTGGCATGAACAGTGTGCGTTGTTGAACCAATATGTTCAATAGGGCTTAGGGCAACTCCAACGCAGCGACCCAAACCTACATATTTTTTGTCTTTTTTTTGTCCGTTTGGGTCGTTAAACGGATAACGTCCATCCCATGTCGGTCTTTCATGGCAAGTGCACCAGCGTCGCGACCCATTAGGTCCGCCATGCCTGTTTTCTTCCCCAAAACTGATGAGGATTTCATTTCATTGAAAGATTACAGAATTTCTAGGCAACATTCTATCTAAAAGATAGATTTTAAATTACTTATACTAGGTTAAACAGTAGGTCCTCCTCCGGTTGTGTGCGATGGAGATCCTGGCAGTTTTAACAAAATTGGCCACATGTGGGCGGCGCAGGGCTTGCGCCATCTTGCCCGGATGGATTGCTAGCTCTTCCGGCAGCGTACCGTCTATGGGGCGAACTTGCTGGCTCCTGCAACCCTCCCCGTTTAGTGCCAGGGTTTAGGTAGTGGCACCGGCAATTTTAATAAAATTGGCCGCGCGTCGTAGGCGCACTACCGGCGGTAGTAGGCCTTTAGGGGAGCGGCGGGAGCTGCTGGCCCCTTATGCGTCCTTGTCCTTGCGCGCACGCTTGCGGCGGAAGGCACGACTGTGGTCAGTGATCCGCGCGCCGCCTGTGCCCAGATGGCAGCTTCCTCCTCCTGGAGCTCGCGGCGACGCGGAGGGTCTTGAATGAGGCCTCCATGGCCTCCTGCAAGTGTGGGTCGCCGACGCCCTCCACCTGCTCGTCCTCCTCCTCCTCGTTGGTCTAGGCGACCAAGGGGTCATCGTGGCGGGGGAGACCCCGCTACTTTCGCCGCGTACGCCTCCTCCTAGGTCGGGGACGTGAGACCATACCTCATCCATAATCCTCCTCACCTGCTCCGGCACCGGGCGTAGAGGCCGTGCGCTCGGCATGCCAATTCATGTCGGGCTCATGGGCATGCGCAGAGAGGCTACCTCGATAGCCCGAGAGCGCTCCGGTAGGCTCGCCGATCTGGTCAAGGAGGTTTTGTGGTGATGGGGACGGTAACGATCCATCCGGGTGGCCGGGGAAGGTGCTGCGACGTGTTCGCCGGCGGCCATATAAAGGACTCGCCAACCGCATTGAAGACGGTGGCGGCCATATAAAGGACTCGCCAACCACATTGAAGACGGTGGTTGGCCGTTCGGTGAGGCTGACAGCCGGGCTAAGACAGCCATGGGGCATACGGGAGTGTTCGGCGCGGGCGCAAACCGACTCAAATTTGGACCGGAAATGGGTCCGCGCGGATAGAAAAACAGACAATGGTCTATTTTCGTCGACATGTTGGGCCATCGTTTTTCCCCAAACAGACACATTAAGACAGAAACAGACTAGGGTCGTTGCGTTGGAGTTGCCCTTACATGTAATAACTCAAGATGCAAATAATTCGGATAGACACAATGCACACATCCCCTTCATAGCCAAATCTGACCAGAAACATAATATCGGTTTTCTAAAAAACGCCGCTGCAACAAAATAGATGATCACATCTGGAAACCAAGAATATTCAGCGGTGCTTGTGCTCATATTTCCTTCTTTGTTTTTAATTGAGAAATGATCTAAAAAAAGATTTGATTGAGAAACACCTTGTATAGAAAATTTACAACCTCTCTGCTTGAGAAAGTAGCCTATTTAGGATATGGATGTAATTTTTGTGTGCCCACCAGTATTTGGTTTTGGTGCACACTTGAACTAAATACCTAGTACACAAATTTTACAGTCAATTCAAGCAAGGACTTATAATTAATTTTACGGGTTTTATAATTAGACCTAATACGATTTTCTATTGCAATTTAATGTCTAGAGCAACAACTATGTAACACACTCACTTTTAAGTCATACCACTTGGGTTATCTTTGTATTGTTCACTTACTAAAGTTATAATTGCTTTTCTTAGCATACACAACCTCCTTAGGACATTGCTCATGTCCAAGGGAGCATGGAGTCAAACTAGCTTAGCCGGCCATCAGTAATTTTTTAGATTTGATCGACAAGAAATAATATCACTACAATGGTTAAAACATTATGTTATATTTTTTTATGACATCTTTATATATTTGTATGTATGTAAGTCAAGGTTGCATATTGGAGAGTGCTCTGGATCAAAAACAACATTTACTTTAGTTGTACGACAGGACCATCTTAGAGTATCTCTAGCAGAAACCTCAAACCGCGGAAGTTTAAAACAGGTTTACGGCTCGCGAAGCTCATGTTTTTTGGCCCAAAATTCCGTTTTAAGGTTCGGCTTTAAGGTTTCTGTTCTGCCTTCGGCTTTAAGGTTTCTGTTCTGCCGCGCCTGTTTTCCAAAACTGTAAACCAAAAACATCAAGTTGTCAAATTCATCACAAATATGTCAAACTGCTCACAATTTCGACATCCGTTTAGCAAATAACATAGTTTCACCAATCTAAGACGGCAATTAACACAGTTTTGAATCCATATGGCCAAAAACTTGCATCCAAAATCCCACCAGCATCATCGAAATGACCTACACCAAGACATCACCACCACCACCACCACCACCACCCTTCACCACTGCCACCACCACCACCGCTAGTTTTGAGCATCGCTTGTTTCCTTCGATACAAGATCTCCCTCCTTGTGAACCTCGTTGTTTCACCGATGACCACTCGACCTCCTCGACCTCATCTTCTTCGCCCGCACCACCATCAACGCCACCGTCGGTCTCGTTGTAGCCAAAATTGCCGAGAGGGGGGTTCTCAATGTCAACCGACCCGACATTAAGCATTTGAACGAATGAATGCGTAGGTGCATCAAAGCATGGGGTGCTACAAATTGGAGGAACAACTTCACAACCTATTCCAACGTGAAGGGATGCGGAAATTGCATCAAACCATGTTCATACCTTGAGTGTCAGCGACGTTCGCGGGCGGAGCTTGCGAGCCGTCGATGGGCTTAGGGCCGGAGAAGGCATGGCGGCGGTAGCGGCGGCCGCGTTGGCCCTAAGCTTCCGCACGGTCGCCTTCCTCTTCGGAGCCTTTGACCCTGTCCCGACAGATGGGGAATCGGCGCTTGGGCCCGTAGCGGCGGCTAAGACTTGGGCCGCGCCGACGGTGCCGAGTCTTCTGCGCTTCGGCTTGGTGGCATCGATCGCCGGCACGGGAAGAGCAGCGGCGGCGGCCGCCAACTCTCCCGGCCAGCTGGATCTGCCGATGGCGCCGCGCCGACAGGGATGGTGACCAGGGAGGGGTTGGAGGAGCTCATGGCTGCGCTTGGGCCAGGGCGCCGAAGAGGGGAAGAGGAAGCGGCGGCGGCGGAAGGATAGTGGTGGGTCGCGTGCTGAAACTTCCCTCCCGCCAACGAAAGAGAAGGATAAGGTTCCGTCTACGGTTCGGGGGCGGAAACCTTACTTTCACGGTTCCGTGGGCCACCTCGATTTAAGGGTTCTACTCTTTGCGTTTTTAAGGTTCCGAAACCGTAGACGTCAGTTATTTTAAGGTTCCACGGCTTTTGAGGTTTCTGCTAGAGATGCTCTTACACCCTGAAGTGTATTTCATTGTACTCGTATTTTGTGCAATGTACTATGTATACTTTCCGTTTGTGTACTTGCAATTACAATTATCATTTTTTTTTGCGCATACTCACCTTTTTTGTGTACTTAAAAACAGAGTGAAAGAAAGATTATATCATAAAACCAGAGAGGAAGAAGAAACCGACCAAAGTGTAAAAACCGGACCAGCTTCATGAATGACCTTCAGCAGGGGCGTACCTACCTTATGCTAGCAGGTGTCTTTATGTCTCTAGATGGAAAAAAAACCTTAGCTCTAGATGAAAAATCTTTATGTCTCATATAATGACACCAGGTTGATTATGCTCTGGGGCCACCCCTGACCTTCAGCAAGGGCTTCCATTGATGATACCATTAAGGGCTCATTTGATTTAAAGGAATTGCAAAAGATTTTGGGAGATTGAATCCTATGGGAAATTTTCCTAACTTGATTGTTTGATTTGTATGATTGGATCATATATGAATTTTTTGTAAAAAATCATTTGTACTACTTTCTATAGGAAATATAGCATCCACTCCAAACTTCTTTTGCAATATCTTTAATGCAATCAACAAATCTGATGCATACCAAATCTTATACAGTTGAAGTGTGCATTGCAACCTACTTATGTTTTTTCTATTCCTAGGTTTTTCAAACAGGCCATAAGCATAGATGATTTGGGGCTTAAGATTTGGTTACATGTTCAAGATCAGAGCCGATTCACGATATTCGATGGCCCAAAACGGGAGCCGCGTTGCTGGATTTGAAAGAAGAAAAAAATGCTACTAGCACATCCATGTTTCCGCCGGCAGACAGCGTTCCCGACGGAAAATCCCCCAAATCTCCCCGGCCGCAACACATGGGTCCGAAGCGAAAGCGGCGCCGGTCCGCCCCCAAGGGCCAGCAGTCGGCGGAGCAAGCCAAGCCAGAAATGGCAGTAGATGAAGTCGGGGAGGAGGTAGGAGGAGGACTCCGCGGTGAACCCACCACCGGGGGCGGCCGATGAGTGCCAGGAGGAGGAAACCATCGAGGGAGGAGCTCCTTGAACTCTTGTCCGAGGCCTGCCTCTGAGGCGGCGATGCGGGCGAGCAGGGCGGGGTCTCGGAGGCAGGCCTCGGACAGGAGGTAGGGATCAATGAGGCAAGGATTAATACAGTGTTATCTTCAACGATAGGTAAAAATTACATGGTCTCTTAACCAAGCCATGAAAAAACATCGACACATTGAGTTCAGTAGACATCAACTGCCCATCTGCATAGAACACGTGTATTTTGGACTGAAAATAAGAAAGAGACCCCTAGGATAGATTCAAACTCATGGTTAACTAATTACTAAGTATTACTCTAGTTCCTAGCATCTGATGAATGATTCGTTCAAATAGAATCCCGGTTATTGAACACTTTATGCAATAAGAACAATTCCTTGACGGAATGCATCTTTGGCTCAGTTTTGCTCTGGTGTCACTTTATGCAATAAGAACAATATCCTCTATGTTTTGTGTTGCAAGTCTCTGAGAATCTATGTAATACCCTTGTTTGGAACACCATAATCTCATGGGTAATAGTCCAATTTCCGCAGGATCCGAGAAGATTCCTAATGTTCCAGCGGTCCTTAGTTTGCCGTTGGCATGGGGTTTTCGACCTTAGGAAAAAAAAGTGTGGCCTTTCTTCAGTCCGATGGGATAGAATAGGCTCAGTAGGTGCTGTAATACTGCACAACACTGTGATTTTTTGTAAGAGGCTGAGCAAAGGCATTACTAAAATAAGACCTTAGAATTCATTCATTTCATACCTGAATCGCTGAAGATGTTGCACAAGCAAACATGATATCTTTGATGCCAAAGTTTTGTTCTAGTTTCAGTTTTTTTCCAGCATTGTTTGGTGCTTATGAGATGAGATTGCCTTCTTAGAGTGAAAGCACGAAAACTGACTGAAGGTCTCTTTAATTTAGAGGATTTATAGGAATTGGAAAGATTGTACTCCTTAGAAATATTTCCTATGCATGATTTTGTTTAGAAAGGAGGTTGTGCTCTCTACATCTGCATCAGTCAATGTACATAACCTGATTAACTTGCTGCGATTTGAAACGGTTGTATTTCATGCAGTCTTTTCAACGGGGTCTTATTTACCTAATTTGAAATGAAAAAAAGTCGACTTAAACTTCTAAGAATGATTACTACGCTTTTCTATGGGTCAACCAAACATACTTGTGGAGATTCAAGATTGCATGACATTGCAGTTTCTCCATTTTCCTTATTTCTACGTTTTTGAAATCTTGAGGATAAACGATGCTTTAAATTATCCGATTCTGACCTTAAAGTGCTTCAGAAATGAAAGCTAGCACTTTTGCAGTTTAAGTACCTAAGCACCAACTGGTTGGTTAAGGTCGTGTTTTCTATTATTATTTATCTTAAGGTTACTTATACAAATTTGCTGTGTTCGAATACCTTTCTAGTTGGTCACAGGACATGCATGCCATGGAGCTTATGCTGCAATGAGGAAGGCGAGATTCATATTTAGGTTGTGCTGTTCAGATGGTCATATCCTCTGTTATCATTGATGTAGCTGATTCCCCTCCTGCTGCCACACCAAGAGCCTGTCTACCAAAGACAGGCAGATAAACAGCATGCTAATTTGGTATTCTGAATAAGCTCAAGGGCATAATCTGACCAGGACTACACTCTCATGTCAAGGCTATATGGATTTATTCCTTTAATGATCTTCAATGCAAAATTGCTTTGTTGGTGTTGGTGGAATCTGAGAGCATGACTGGTGGATGGGGAAGAGGGTTCTGAATTCTGATTCCCAGTGAGGTCATTGGCATAAATCCTCATTGGAAATTTAGTGGTGTTTTAAGAAACATGAGGGCTTGTTACATTGCCATATTTTACATCAACCTTCGCCTTTCCTACATGAAGGAAGAAGAGATGGAGTAGTGGCTGAGATTTGTTACATGGTTTTTTTAGGACACCATAGTCAGTGTCTGTACATGTTAAGTAACTACAATACACTGCAGCATACACAATGTGTGGATCTCCTGGCCTTATGGATCATTCAGTTTACCCTCATTTTTGCAGAGGATCACCACACCCTGTCTCCCTTTGGCAGTTGAAGAAGACTGCAGCCACGGGTGGGCCTAGATTGTAAAGTGCTGAAAAGTCCCTTGAGTTAAAATTTGGTCTCCATCCTGGTGCATAAATGGTCTGCCGGACAGATTGGCGGAAAATCACGAAGACAAAGCGGTGTATTCCTGCTGTTGGCTTCGGGCTTTCATAGCTGACTATCTCCTTACCTGAAATATAGTTATTATAAATTTTGAGAGCAGGCTATGTAAATATTATGCCCCAGCTTACAAACATGTTCACGCAAATTTTGTGTCTGATTCAGTGTATAATCTCGATGCTGCTTGAAGGTTCTAATTCAACTTTAATCTGCCCAAATCATATATTCTGACAGTCAGGCTATACAAGTTGGCGAGTCGTTTTAATAAACCTCTAGTGGATCAATGTGGAAGTCGGTAAATATATGCTGCCCATTGTGCTAGGTATGGTGATTAATATAGTTTTACTTTGCACACCTTTTCAGTAGTGATGAACTGCTGATCTTCACTCTTGATGTACATATAACCGCTTACCTTATATTATTAATGGGGTTGTGAAGTTTTTATTTTTATTTTGTGTCAATACAAACTAGCTACGGATACCACGAGGACTGCCAAAAGGTAGGCTATAAGTCTCTGTTCAATGCTTGTAAACATTTTAATCATGGAAATAAGATGTAAAAGAAAGAGAAGAACCCACCATGGCTTGCGTTTTTTGATTCTGGAATGTCTGTCACCAACCTGTATGACATGCACACAACAGTAAGAAACACTTCCGATTTGATATCTATATTTTTTCATTGAAAGTGTTTCAGATCTTACCAGTGAAGGTATTCCCTTTTGGTTGGATAGCTTGGACTTGGCGAGTCAGGATCCACCATCACCTATTGGCAAGTTTGTTATCATTCTTTGTTAGAAGCATAAACTGGAGTTCTCGTTATTATACCATGATCAGATAAAGTAAAAATGATGTTCAATTGTGCTTGCATATAAATATTTCTTTAAAATGTTCGCTACGATTTATGTATTGCTTGTCTTCTGTCAAGGCAAATGCATTATTCTTCTAAATGACTGTGAATGTATAATTTGATTCTTAGGATCTGATCTTTTCAGTCATTTGATTCTCTTCTTAGACAAAATGAAGTGTAATGGTCTAATCAATTGTTAGGTTCTTAGTGCTATTTTCAAAGCATCTTAACGTGGCCCGCAAAATACATGGATTATGCACAACATATGACATGCATTGCGGAAGTAATCATCATGGTTCCATGCTCCTTTAAGCATATACGTCTACACCAACGTGTACAGGTTGAGTTTTAATGTGTGTCTGCATGCAAAGATGCTGGTATATGTGTAGCAAAAGCAAGTCTAACATCTTTATAGGATATGTTTTAAATAAAATATGGAGCTGCAAAAGGTTTCAAGTAACAAGGACAGCTTTTAAATCTTCAGAGTCAAGATTCTGGCTTACAGTTTAATGAGTGTATTATGAAATGTTGTCTACCAGCATAATGTTTGAGAAGAATAAACAGTGATCTGACATAGCCACTCGAGCTGCAGTTAACTGCTGTTTTGTTTCATCATAGGCAAAAAGCTTAACTTGAAATCATATTGAATGCTGGAATGAGGTAAATAGGAGTTATGAACTCACCAAAGTGTAAAGGCTTCTCATGTCACGCCCACCAATCTCAATCCTCGGCTCACTGACTACTTGTGAAGGATTGAGCTCAGATCCATTAGTCAGCTCCCTATTGTTGTATAAGATTTTGAGTGATGCTGATATGTTGAATGGGTCCAAGATATCTCCAACTACATTGCCTACAACAAGTGGATCCCTCGACATAGTCAGCTAGGATTGGTGGTGCCTAGGTGATTGGGTACTATTACTCGAGAGAAGCTAACTTGTCCTCGAAGTGTGCAGTTGGGTGAACTGAACGGTGCAGGCCTGTGCTCTATATATACTCTCAGTCCTAGATGCTGAACCATTTGTGATGAGAGAAGCTGTAGCTCTGGACACCATGGTATCTTTAAACTACAAGCAATGATATGGGTTGCCATCACTTGAAAATTTTGGGCTGTCCACCGCTGCGAAGACCCGGGGAGGCAAGGGCTGCGTCGCCCGAGAGGCAAACCACGGCGGCGCAGGTCGGCCGGGGATGGAGCCGGGCGGCGCGGGGTGCGGGGTCTCGAGGTTGTCGATCTCGTGGTGGCCGAGGAGCTGCCAGCTGAGCCGGGCGACGGCGCCGTCCGCGGTGGCGCTCCTCGAGCGCGACTTCCTGGCCACGAGGGCCACAGAGCTCGAGCTGGTTGTTGGCACGAGTTGGGCGGAGGGGCGCGAGCTGGGCGGACGGGTGAGCTGGGCGGAGGGGCAAGGTCGTCGGGGGAAATGGGGAGAGGGGCGGAGCAAAGCACCGGCAGGAGGTGGACGAGGGAGAGAGCGATGGGTGGGGAAGAGAAGAAAAGAATTAGAGAGAAGAGCGGTGGGTGAGGAGGAGAGAAGAAAAGTATGAGAGAGAAGAGCGGTGGGTGGATGACAGTGGGCCCATTTTGCATGCCCGGCGTCCCCCAGGCCAAACCCTAGGTTTCGCCTGGGGCGCCAGCGCTATTTTTGTCCAAAACGACGCTACTTTGGGTCCTAGAGGGCACAACTGGAAGAATTTCGGCGCTATTTGGCCAAAAAGTGTCTTGAGGGGGCTCTTGGGGGGGGGGGGGGAGATGCCCTTAGGGTCAGTTTTCCTACCACCACCTTCCAATTTCTCGTGAAAGGGGTAGTGCCAACACCGAGCTTAGGTTTGGCCTGGGGGCGCCAGTGCTATTTTTGTCCAAAACGACGCTACTTTGGGTCCTAGAGGGCACAACCGGAAGAATTTCGGCGCTATTTGGCCAAAAAGTGTCTTGAGGGGGCTCTTGGGGGGGGAGATGCCCTTAGGGTCAGTTTTCCTACCACCACCTTCCAGTTTCTCGTGAAAGGGGTAGTGCCAACACCGAGCCATGTTTACCAGAGGACCAAGAGCAGTATGGCGAACAATCAAGGCCACCATCAAAACTGTCAATGATAAATGGTGATACCATGATTATTGAGGCGGTTTACAATAGTGACCAGCCATGAAAGGCAGCAGATCCTAGCGAGGCGCTGGTGATCACATGAGTGGACATTGGCAATCGTGGCACCGTGTTTAAACATTCAGAGAAACAAACGGCACAAGGAGTCTAAATAATAAAGCGTTTTCAAGCATTCAAAGATTTTTCTAGAGCGGTTGGGGCCCCAATTGTTCCCACTGCAGTTTCGGCAATACAACATGCTGCTCCAGCTTATAAATTAAAAGATCTGCCTATCACCCTTTTTACACAACAAGCTGCTCCAGCGTGCAATGATCTTACAGGGCATACCCAAAATAACACAAAGAGAAGGAAATGCACGGACTTCAGGAGAAGTCACGTAAAAGGAAAATTTTAACAAATATGACATGAAGCGGAACACATTGCTATTAGCCATCAACCAGAAGAGGAAGAAATCACCATTAGCACTGATGACAAGCAGCACACTAACTCAAACTACTTCCAGACAAACATCACAGCATTAGTATTTCTTGCAAACTAGTAAGAGGGGCAGGGAAAATAGTACGGCCAACCTTCATGCAGCACACTTCACCATCAATTCTAATTTCAAGACCATTCATATCATGGACACAGATATACAGTTTACAATTTCAGGCTTTTAAGATTTTCAAAGAGATAAGCAACTAATATCTGATGCATGCCACTATACTATTCGCATGGCAGAGTGCATGCAGAACACAGCTCGTCAGTATTGCATGCAGAACACAGCTCGTCAGTACATAGCATGTATTCGGTCAACTGGAGGAATTATGCAGACGCATCGTTTGTATGACAAGTATGTATCAGTATACTTAAAAGTAATAGTACATGAACTCACAGAACTGGTATGCTCGTTGAAATTACAGCATGCAACTACAGATCAGACCTGGCCGCTTATTCTACAGTAGAGATACATGTACCTTAAGTTAATGAAGGTCAGGAGAGGTATACTGGCAGATGCAAGGCAAAGCAAAGACTTGATACTACTAAGCACGACTAAAAACACGAACAAGCGATTCAAAAAGTTAACGTCTCACATGACAACAAACTGAGATTGTCTGGGCCACGCCACGAGGTAACAAAATACAGTAGATAATAAGATACTACGGCAGATACAGTTTTGGGAATAAATACGATGTTCCGATCCTAACAAGCGACACGAGAATCTAATGGATACTGAATATCAAGATTATTGCATCGTCCTTTTCACGCTTTCACAACATGAGCTGATGAACCCTATAAGCCACCGCCGGAGATTCAGCGCAAAGCGTTACGCCGCGGAGGTTTGATCGCTCGTATAACGATAGGTTCGGCAACCACCTGACCTGCACGACTTAACGCCTACCACGAGGCCCGCCAGCTGACCTCGGACCGGGAAAGCGCGAGAATTGCAGCCGTAAGTGGGCTGATTCACGATTGTGTTCGTCAAACTTATAACCTGCAAAATGAATCGTGACGGTTTATTTATTTTTCTTTCGTCGTCGGAAGAACAAGATATCGAACCTCAACGTTCACCCCATGCCAACAGAATGCAGGTGCAAGTATAAGATCCAACGCATAGGGAATATAGATACGGTAACAACTAAAAACAGATGCATGGATACGTCGACATAGGAAGTTTGAACTTTAAAGCACTCTAGTTACTGGGCCACGTCATAGATGGTCAGTGACTTAAACTTTCAGAGCCGAACTTGCACACCGTACATGCTAGTCCAGCAAAATGCCCTCACGAACATGTAGCATGTGAACACATGCTCTGGTATAATCGCTGCGCGATGAAAAAGGTGTCTTTTCTCCTAATAATCTCCTATAAAACTCAACTGGTTGCTATTCCTAAAGTACAACCTAACTGCTGCAAAAAATGCACGAAGAAAGCACAACAGACATAATTTAAACAGATAAACTAAAGATAACCGACTATTGAGGACCAGTTTCGAAGCAAGACAAGGAGAAAGTAGAGAGGAATGCAAACAATATGGAAGTCAAAAATAAAAATACATAACCTAATATTACCAAAGATTAAAGTCAGATTATGTATACAACTACATAGTACATATTTACAGACATAAGTATATTCACCTTGCAAAGCTTCAAGTGCAATAGTAGCTTGGGCAGGGCTATCAAAATCAACGAAGCACAGGACATGAGGATCTCCACCAGGCTGTAGCAAAGTTGAAGGGTTAAGATGTATCACTATTAGAATAGTAATGGTTTTTGTTAACAAGAAACATATTTATTAACATACATGTCTTGACTCCTTGTTGACAAGCCTCACTTCACGGAAACCTACAAAAGGGCGGAATATATCTGCAGAGGAGAAGGTTAAGGAGCAAAAGCACTTATCGAATGAGATGATGTACTCAATACTCAGCTGATACATCCTACTGAACAAGCAGCTTAAAGGGGCATATAAAATAACAGGAGTGGAATTAAACAAGTAAGATGAAGGGTGCAAGAACACAACAACCAGGAATGGGATTAAATGTTGAATATGAGCAGAATAACAATCAAAGAGCACAATCAAACCCCCATGGTAGAATGAGTAATCTATTAAGAATTGAAGTTAAGCACATCATGTTAGTAACATAGTTTTAAGGATACGTGAAACCTCCCTACGCGTGCAGTTTGCAGGCAGGCCTTCAATATACAAAGTGTTGGACGCATCTGGTGGGAGAGGAGGCTCTGTCCTTGCACCAAACCCCATGCCTCTGTCCATACCAACAACACCCATCATACGGCGATCATCAACAGGATATCCACCCATTCCAGCACCACCCATCACAGCAGCACCCATGCCACCAACAGCTGCCCTACTTGGTTCATTGGCCACAACAGAAGACATCTAGAAGCACATCAACAAGGCATAAGTATAAACGAAATGTGCTTAGAAAATGAGTTTTACATGATGAAACTTAAAATTATACCCCATTGCGTAAGTAACGGTCATAAGATGCTCCGATTGCTTCATTGTCCCTAAGCAGGTAACCCGCATTTTCACGTGGATAATATCCAGCCATCTCTTGTCCTCCAGGACCGTCTGTTAAAACAACAATTTATGAGAAGGTTTCGTGTAAATCCCACTTGCCAACAATATCTTTAATTAACATATGAACTAATCAACAGGCCTAGAGTCATTAGATAAAGAATTCAAAAGTAAAGGACAAAACTACAGGAAAAATATATTCATAAAAAGATATATAGAGGATGCAGGATAAATGTTATCAAATCAGAATGGCACACGTGTTTAATTATTTGTTATAACCTGTCATGCGAACTCAGGAATCGTTTCCACTCAGGCAACACTAGCGATTCGCTAACTATTAAAGCCTGTTGACTGAGATCCAAACAGTTAACCAAAGGCTCCAACTACTCAAGGACGCTTATTAATATGTTTCCTGTAGAAACACTCTGCAGGGAATCATGTGGCAGCAACAGCTGTAACTATAAGTCTAATCGGCAAATCTACCACATATGAATCACTTCTGCAAGCATATCTGGCTGTGGTTCTCGAAGATTAATTCCAGACAGCTATTTATGCTGGAAAGTACCCTTTTTTAGACCAAAAAACTAGTGCTCTTTCACCATTAAGGGTCAATTACGATCTACTGCTACTATAATGCTAGAGTATACCCCTAAATAGGCTAAAACTGATAAGATGCTTGCAAAGTACGTACCTGGTTATTAGATCTAACTCTAAGCAATATTAACACTGACCAGAAAACAATCCGAACACGCGCGCAAAGAACCACCACGACAAGAACAAAAAAAAAGTTCCAGATCTAGATTCTAGAGGGGCGCAGATCCGTGGAACGTGAACTAACCGGCGTAGTCGGGGCGCGCGCGCTTGAGCGACGGCGCGGCGGACTGCTGCTGTTGCTGCTGCTGCTGCGCCAAGGCGGCCTGCTGGTGCTGATTGTGGTGCATGCCCACGCCGGCAGTGGCTGCCTGCGCCACGGACGCCGCCGGCGCCATCCCCGCCGCGGCTGCCGCAGCCGCCACCATGGCCTGCTGCTGACGCGCATCGGCGTACCTCCAGTAGTTCTCAGCGGCCATCGCTTCGTCTGCTAGGTCGGTCACGCGAGGCGAGGTCTTCGTGCGGCTAGGGTTTCAGAGCACGAGAGAGAGAATTTCGTTTTGGTCGAGTATAGGAGAGAGAAAGATAAAGAGAGAGAGACAAGGGACACAAAAGAAGCGGCCTCACGTGGCGGTTAGTCGTCAGAGATCGTGCGTGAGGAGGACCGTGGGTTGGATCTGGGCCGCAGAAACTCTCCCGAAGGCTCAGGCGTCCAGGCCGCGATCCAATCTGCTTACAAACGCGTGGTGCCCGTGAGGCCGGCCTGTAAGGCCTTTAACCTGGCGATGGCCTCTTAACCCGATAGAACCACACGGCCACATACGTGACAACGGGCAAATACTGTGTTTGCCACCCTCCGCTCAAAAACAAAAAAAACTATTATTTCCCACCCGTCACGGCGTGGGTGGGAGGTTGGCGCCCCACACCCATATTGTTAGAACTAGCTAAATGCTCGTGCGTTGCTACGGACTCGTAAATTGATGCATTGAAGTTCATTTAAATCAAGAAGTTACAATAGTATACAAGATGTATTTTACAACTTCTTGTATCTCGAGTCATCACTGAAATTGGTCACAAATGAAGAGGAGTGCTATTTTCACTCAAAATTTGTGCGTTAAGCAAGCATCTTCCAACATACAAGGCTCAGGGTAAATTGGATATAACCATGTTACAAAGCTAAAACTGATCATAGTATTCATTTTCAAACCATAAAAATGACCCAGTATTACAATCTCGAACTGTTCTTCTTCCTGGTCTGCTTCTCCTTGGTCAGCTCCTCTTAATTCGTTTCCAATGAATAACAAATACATGACCAGGATCTAGAAAATAAAATGGTGAGAAATCTAGTGGCATGATGCATACATTCAACAACCGACAATTCATGTTTTACAACTAATATCAAAGCGAACTGCAAATTTGAAAATTAACAGCTGCAACATCCATGTCCCAGTAACTCGTACAGAAGAAAACACCACCTAGTTAACTATATCATTCAATTTCTCCATCTCATCACCTAATCAACAAAAAAGTCAGTGATGCGTCGAGCGGACACGTGCAGGACAATCTGGTTGAGAATGATGCGCCAAGCACTGGGACGCACAGGAATGCTAGGCGATACTTTTCTTATGTGTCGAACGTCGCTTTTTCCTGCATTGTCAGGTTGTCTTCCTTCTCGTCCTCACCCCACTGGCCACACAGGATCGAAATGCATATATGGTGAAATTAATCAGTGCATCTCATGGCTCGTCGTGAAAATCATACAATATTGTTGCGACTAATTTGTACTCCCTCCGTTCCATAATATAAGCTGTTTTAGCCTTTTACCAGATTCACATGTACACATATGTATCCAGACACGTTTTAGTATACATGTCCATTTTTTTTGTACGAATCTAGACATCATATACAACACCTAAAACATCTTATATTATGTAACGGAGGGAGTATATAGTAACTCAGGAAGTAAATAAGCAGCAGGTCTCGGGTCCAGTCCATTATATGCTACGATAGGTATTTAACAAAGTAAGAATAGAACAATCATTATAGGACTCAAGTGATTATATTTATGTCGTAGCATTATACAGGGATTATAGATAGTGTAGATGGAAAGTTAGAAGCAAAGGTGTGCACTTGGCTACTAAATTAATCTGAAAAACAACTTGTGTTGAATACCTAAATATAGCTGAAACAAAACACACGGTTTCCCCCAGCTATAGCCCTACAGTGATTCACGGTTGAATGCCGTTGCATTCACTGTAGGACATAGCTGGGGAATCCGAATGTTTTGTGTTTGAGCACAAGCTAGAATGATTGAGTAACCTGTCTGAGAGGTGGAGTATTTATAGGCGTCGTTAGGGCTGAGAAACTGGCACGAAAACACCACACGCAGGAGAGGGGAAAGAGCGGGAAAACCCTAATTTCGCCGAGCACGGCCCTCGGCGAAGATGGCTGCTCGGCGAAGAATTGGCGCGTACTGAAATTTTATCTCCCGCCCACCTATTTTGCCGAGAGCAGTTCTCGGCGAAGCCCAACACCCGGCGAAGAAATGGCGCGGAACGAAATTTTCCTTCCCGCCCATTCCTTTGCCGAGTGCCGTCCACCGACAAACTCGGCAAAGAGGATTAAGTTTGCGCGGCAATCCAAAAAAAATTCGCGCCAATTCTTCGCCGAGTGTCGTCCACCGACACACTCGGCGAACTGTTTACGGAAAAGGCGGCAAATATCAAAAGTTTCCCGCGCACACGTTACCGAGGGTGGCTCTCGGCGAAGAAAAGGCATCCCATCTTTGCCGGGTGCGACACTCGGCGAAATTCACGCATCGCCGCGGAAATGTGGGACCCAATAGCAGGCGCCACGTGGTCATCCGTTTCGCCGAGATCTCAGTTTTGCCGAGTGTTTTCTGTGTTCTTCGCCGAGAAAACGGTCTTCGCCGAGGTCTTTATCCACGCAGTGCCGGCGAACGTGGTATTTGCCGAGTGGTCTCGGCTTCGCCGAGTGTCATCTGCGCGGTGACGGCTTAGACGCTCTTCGCCGAGTCAACCCGACATTTTGCACTCGGCAAATCCGAGACCACTCGGCAGAGAGGGATTTTCCCGTAGTGAAAGATTAAAAAACCTCTCAACCTAGCCATTAAAATACCATTTGTATACCTAATTGACTCAAAATCCGAATATATCTTAGTTGGGCCATATGCAATCCTACCACAACGAAATTTACAACATAACATGGTGTTACAAATTCTACTTTAGGATTTTGACATCTAAAAGAAAAGGCATGGGCAATACTGTGAAGTACAACATACCAACGCTCATGGATTTGATTTCATGTAACCAAGAGATTAACTAACATATGACTGCCCTACACTGTCAAGGGATAAGCAAAAAAAAAGTCCCATCTATCTGTAATCTCTGTATGTTGATTTACGCAGTGGAAACAAAAATCATGTACTAACAGGTTATGTCTCATGATACAGAGAGTGGGCGAACCTGACGACGTACGGCAGTCTTAATTTCTTCCTTGTAGTAGCACACCCTGTGTGGCCATGGCTGTCTCATCTCTGCCCTTGACACATACATGCAAATTCTGCTTAATTTATTAATACGGTCATATAAAGATGATTGACTGTTCACTTAAGGTCCAAAATCTTGAGGAAAAAGCAGACTGCCTTCTTGTATCTACATTCAAATGAATAAAATATCCCTCCAATTTATGGTATCCAACCTTGAACGAACGTTAACCCTACAACAATTATCAAAAAGAGAAATAAGAAGTCTGAAAATACTGAACGAGGTGAAAGTGAATTAGACATGGATTGAATCGATGGTGTGCATCTTTTTCTTTGCTTCGTCCATGAAGATTGACAAAGCGCCAGTCACCTACTCACCTTCTCCATGGACTGAAAGTTTTGAGAGCCAGAAATTTGTGTACGGCAGCATCAATGGGCCTGCAGAGATGGATTCCCAAAACATGTCCTCGTGCTCCTCCATGGGAATCGAGTACCTTCTCAGGCGCACCAGCACACGCATGTCCCACACAGAGAGATCATTGCGGCCTGCCCGCACAGCTCAGGCAGCAGAGATCCAATCAAGAACGAACCAAACGAATTAAGTTTAACATGAAGAAAGAAAGAGAATGTAGGAGTGGTCGTCGGCCCCGACCTACCTGATGGCTGAGGCAGAAGCCGCTCGTGGAATATGTGATTGTTGGAGACGTGCTGGCGGCAGATGAGGTCGACGAGCGCGAGGATCCACAGCTCGTTGTAGGGCGGCTCGCTGCAACTTCTGGAGATGAAGAAGTCGTGCAGGCCGCTACCCCAGCATCCGACGATAGCTCCCCGTGCACGGCGCCGTACATCCGCCACCGCTCCCCGCGCGCGCACCGCGCTGTTGCGTACGACCCGGCATCATTGCCATCCCGGCACAGATCCACCCTACACGACCACGACGGCAGCGTACGCGACGTTTTCCAGCGTACGCGACGTCGGCGGGAGGAGACATCGCAGCGTCCACGAATCCCGTGGAGGTCGACGGACCCACGTTCGGGGCATCGGCGGCGGTGCGTCGGAGAGGAGGCAGAGGACGTTCCTGAGGACGGGGTCCAGTTCATGGTCACCAGCCGCTCCTCCAAGTAACTGTTCGACGTGCGGCGCTGTGCGAGTGGTGGACTGCGCTGCTCCCGGCGAAGCGCGACGACGAGCAGGATTGGGCTGCTCGCGGCGGCCAACACGACGCGACGTCGTCGAGCTGCTGCGTCAGCAGCGCAAAGGCGTTGATCTGCTCGCTTGCGTTGGAGGAAGGCTTCCGCGGCGGCGGAATAGAACCCTAATTCATCTGGTGTCGCTCTGCAAAAGAAAAAACGTGAGCCTGGTTGTGAGGCGATCAGGCGAAGCGAGCTGTGTGGGATGACTTTGCTGGGCCGGCCCAAGCGGTCATTGCGCGCGCGAGGGGCGATGGAGCAAGCGACGGACGAGGCAGGACCGGCAGACGACGTACGAACATGCATACCATCACGACCGCAGACTTCCATTTTTAATAGTATAGCTAAATGCCCGTGCGTTGCAACGGGGGCATTATAAAAATATTTTAATGGTTTCATGCTAATCATGGCAAAGTATATAGCAGAATACATGTGCTTCGCTACAAAAGAGAAAGCAAAGTTCGGACATACACATATCGATCGAAAAATCTTAATTTAGCATATGCAATTTTAAACACAACTCCACTTAAAATTTTAAGAATTTTTACAGTTTGTTTAAATCATTTATTAATAATTCCATAAGAGTATTGGATTTAAAACCCTTCCGTTTTGGGTTGCAACTTGCAACCCGCCCAGCCCATTTCCCCTCTTGTTTCATTGACGGGCGGGCTAGACAGCTACCTGCCGCCATTTCGACAATCCATCAGGTGATGGATCTTCCTCTTGCTGGCACCAAACACAATATGCAAAGAAATATGGGTAGGAACTTCTCTTCTCTTTGTTCAAATATATGGGTAGGAAAGTCTCTTCTTGTTGTTCCAAAATAAGTTAAGCATACATTCGTACAAATATGTAGCACATGGCCACTAATATCTAATAAAGAAAAAAACAATAGCAATCCTGCTAAATACGATACCAAGGTAGCTCAACAAACGAGATGGCGCCTCGTATGAAACCGATATTTTTAAGCATCAAGCCAAACAAATATAA
The DNA here is from genome assembly GCA_947311845.1 of Poa pratensis. Classification (NCBI taxonomy): domain Eukaryota; kingdom Viridiplantae; phylum Streptophyta; class Magnoliopsida; order Poales; family Poaceae; genus Poa; species Poa pratensis. The sequence goes on along the minus strand of CAMZMU010000101.1, from coordinate 30,983,552 downwards.
CCCAACAGAGCAAATGACTTGAAATAAACATGTAATGTTGCCAGATGCATTAGTAGCAACTAAGCCGAGACAGTAACACTATGGAAGACAAATTATTTTCATCTCGCATGCCTATAAGCAGTTAACAATTATTGAAGCAGTGTATATTTTCTAGTTAACAATTACTGAAGCAGTGTACTCAATGTTTTCAACAAATATAATTGTTGCAAATAATATTTAACAATCGCAAAGTTTGAGCCTGTGGCGTAATCCGCTCTTCCCCAAGCCACGAGCAAACACACAATCATTTTTTTACAAATCACTCGTTGTAGCCCAGGAGCTCCCCCCGACTTCATCTACCGAGAAGAGGCTTGATGTTGCCGCTCTTCCTTGCTCCTTGATGCTGCTAGTCCATGCTCCGGCCTGCTCGCAGCTTCTCCATACATCCTGCTCCCTATTGGCCGTCAAGTAAGAAGGTCGCCGGCCAGCGCCCAAGTGAGGAGGTCATCATCCAGGACCAGCCCCAGTCGTCCATCCCCTTCAGCCGCCCATTGAGCTGCACCGCCACAAGAAGAGAGAAAAGGGAATTTAGCAGCACGGTCAACCGGTCAGGTTATTTGGAACTACAGAAAATAACAAAATTGACCATGTATCAGTAAGGTAGTGTGTTATCGGCAATGGTTTGCAACACTCATGTGCCTTAGACCATTTAACTTGATCTACAATACAAATGATCAGGAGCAAATTTAAAACACTGTGAGTCTCTTCATGGTCTGATAGCTGTATAGTGTCGCAACATGTTGAAGAGGTGAAAAATCTTCAGAAAATATATTCAGTGTTCTCTGAAATCCAGGCATAAATATTTGCAAAACAATATGTTCGAATATTAAACGGGTATTCAGGTCAATTCAGAGGAAACTAAAGATTTCACACATTGGTTATAGCAAGAATATGTAGGAAATATATACTTCCATCATCTAAATTATCCCTGCTTCAGTAAGCTTCCTAATAAAATATATAAACCTAGTGCATGACAATTGGAAGGTTGAGAATAGCACAAATTACCTCTGCGCACAACCATGCTAAGACAATTAGCTGGAACAGGAATGCATTACATGCTTGTAACATAAGCCTTCGTCTAAAGTGAATTGCACTGGTATTTCTTTTCTTAATAAGCAGAGACTGCAGAATATTGCAAAGTGTACCTGTTCGTTGCAATAAAAAACAGTGTCTGATTTCAGACTCAAATCGCTTTGTCAATTCAAGGTGAATAATTATTCGGTCTGTCGTAATTCTCCTACCAAAGAACTAACTTTTACAGTTTGGTAACAGATCACCAATAGCAAATGTGCAACCCATTAGCAAAGTAAGAAAGGACAGCAAAGGCACTTCATCATCCTCCGTGGGTGTGCTAGGTCCGGTGCAAGGACACGGATGGCAAGAAAGAGAACATGGCAGCCGAGGCTGGTACAAAGAGGGGATCCGAGCCAGAGGCTCGTACGAAGAGGGTTTGCTACCTACTCACCGCGAAGGCCATGGCGATTGGCGAAGGCGTGCGCCGTGGTCGCTGGTGTGCGGGCGGGCAGGCAGGCGGGTGGGCCGCTTGGTAGCAGGGAACGGACCAGCCACCGGCGGCTGTGCAAGCGAGATCGGGTAGCGACGTAGCGTGCATGCAAGCGTCGGCAGGTTGGCGTGCAGAGAAATCGGCGGCGAGGCGATTTGGTTTTCGGACGTCGCTTGCCCCTCCCCCGCAGATCTCGGGCGGGCGGGAGGCAGAGCTCGGGGCCGCCGCGCTGGTTGGATGCAGCCTGCAACGGAGAGCCCGGGCGTGCGGGCGACGAGATGTAGAGATCGAGCGGGCGGGTCGCTGCCGACCTTCTACGGCCGCCGCTGCTTCCGAGTTCCGATGTCATTGTCCCCGCCGTTACCCCTGCCACCTCCCAGTCGCGAGAGAGGTGGGGGCCAAAACTGAGGAGTGTCACCGGCATCGTCGTCGACCCAGAAGGCCGTCCATTCGTCGTTGTTCTCGAACCACAAGCTATGCGGCTTCTCCATCCGCACGGAACGCATCTCAGTCAAGTGTGTATGATGTTTGACCCTGATGCGTCCTAGCCGTCACGGCCGCCTGCCGCCAGCTCCTGGACGAGCGCATCATGGTGGAGTTGGTGTAGGCGATCGAGGCCCGCTCGATCCGGGCCGGCGAGCTCGCCGGGAAGAGATCTGGGAATCCCTAGGCGAAGCAATGGATTCGAGATCTCCTAGAAGGGGGCGGCGGCTGGGGTCGCGCGCGGCGGCGGCTGAGTTCCCGTGTGTGAGGAGCAGGAGAGGAAGGATGCAGGGGAAAAGAAACGGTTCGCGGATCTCTTTGATGGGCCGGTGCTAGTTTGATGGCCCTAGCGCGAGGAGGCGATCGGCAGAAAATATTGGCAGAAAATGGGAGGCTTCACCGACGTACATCCAACTCTCATTTAATAGTAAAGATTTGGGCTCATTAGTGGGCAGCCCAAATAAGCAATTCTGAAAAATCTCAAATTGGCCCATGTGTGGCCCATGTGCATGGCAGAATTTTGGAGGTGCAATGTGGTGCTAAAGTTTAGTCCCACATTGCTAGTTGGAGGAGACAAACACCACCTTATAAGGTGGAGTGTTGTACCACTTGGTGTGCTAGTTGAGAACAGAAGGCTCTCTCGTGCGCACTCCTCCTCGGCCGCCGTCCGTCTCGTCACGACACGCCGCGGGTTGCGGGAATGAGCCGATGCCTATATTTTTGCGTACGCGTATATTTTTGCCAGTTCGGGTCGCTCCCGGATCGTGGGCTGCTATCCGACTCGGACGTGTGCGACGTGGTTGGCCCACGTTGTACCCGTTAGGGTTTCCCGAGCCGCACTATATATTGCCTTGCACTGCGTGCGCCGTCACACACCGAACCAATCTAGGGTTTTGCCATCTCGTACCTTGCGCCACCACCGTAGTCTACTCCATCCCGAGCACCGGCGTTTGGGAGAGCAGGTCTCCAGAACCACTCGCATTTGTGATCCTGTACGGGAGAGGGCGAATTAGGTTTTTGAGAAGCGCTTCGCGCGACTGCTCGCCGCTTCCACCACGGGTCGTCTACCAGCTGGAGCTGCGGATCGTCTCCGCAGGCGTCGTCTTCTTCGACCCGTCTTTACCAACGTCATCGTCAACAACATCACCGCTGCCTTCGACGCGGTGAACCTGTCTGCATCGACTGCTGCTTCCTCTACAACCGTTCGGTACGTGCGACGTAATCCGAACTATTTTACCATGGATCCGTTGGCGTTTATGTTGCTACTGTTCATGTTGATTAGTACATCTAGTATGTTCGTATTTCACATGTTAGTAGCTGTGTTAGTGATACCCACAAGTATAGGGGATCGTTGCAATCTTCAATGTGTAAGTATAGTATCGGTCCCACGAGGAGTAGAAGGTATAAGTATTTATCCTCTCAAATAAGAGTGTCACTTCTCTTATTATCTATGCACTAGACAAACTAAAATGATTAAATGATGCAAGTGTTTTTGGGTTTTTGGCGTAGAGTTTGCAATAAAGTAAAAAGCTGAAAATAAAATATGACAAGTGAAAGCTCTCAAAGAGAGAAAGCCCAATCCTCTATGCAGCGAGAGGACAAGCTCAAGTGTGTGTTTCTTATAAGTGGAGAACGTTCCCAAGGGCTACCTAGACTTCATGGCATAAATATTTCTAGAACAACAAGGTAAACATTTTGTCAAGTTTTAATCTTCTTTGGACGGAGCCATATTAGGTAAGCTAAATAAATAAACTAAACCCCTTATGATGGTTCTTATGGCCAAGTAAATGACTGCACAAGAGTTATTAAGACATAGAGTCCCACCATAGCCTTAAACTCTAAGGTCCCCGATACTAATACCCTCATAATGCAACTTCATGACTCGGTCTCAGGTTTACATGTCCTCCCAAGTCTCCCTCACTCCATTACACTACGGTGTTCTCCTATGAGCCCATATAGGTGAAGTGATGTGCAGTCGACGTTCGCACAACACCATCATAGAATTACATAAAAAGATAAACACTAGACAAAATACCAACACATGTCATAAATAAATCATTGCCAATCCATCCTATGCCCCCAGGAACATGAGAGAACTACTCACAACGCGAAGACATGATATGATTCAATGGCATAAGTGATACAACACAATCTGAAATATAATCTCACCCCAAAAATGACAAGTAGCAATCACAAACATGAATATAGCACAAAGCAATAGCTAGGGTTAACAATCTCAAACTATGAGGGGGATGAAGTGGATCACGAAGATGGTGATGGAGATGGTGCTGGTCTTGACGGTGGTGTTGATGGAGACTCCAGGGGGGATGGAGGAGCCTTCCGGAGGTGATTCCGGCGGCGTTTCCCCCCTCCGATCTTCTCCGGCGGCAGCCTTCTGTCTCCTGTTTCGTGGTTTTTGTGTTTCTCCGCCGCCTCCTCCGAAACTCCTCGGGGGACTATTTTTATAGTCGTTTTTAGGTCAAGACGAAGCACGGGACGAAGATCGACGGCATCGGAGCTCGAGGCCCAGATGGGGGGTCCCACGCGGCCAAGGAATCTGGCCGCGTGGGCCCACCTCTTTTGGCCCTCGGATCTCCGTTTGTTCGCTTCCTTCGCTCCTACGCTTCGTTCCTTCCAAAAACTGACGCCCGTAAAATATTAGGTCATTTGGACGTCGTTTGGGTCCCTGAAACATAAAAATATAGAAAATAGGGTTTTCTGCCAGTGCAGGGTTAATTCCAAATAAATGGGGAAACTGTGAATTATCCCCTAAAATCATTATAAAACATAAATATAACCCATATATGATGCAAATAAGTTGGAATATCAAGTAATAAAATGTAAAGTTCATGTATGCATTTTACATGCATCAACATCCCCAAGCTTAACCAATACTCGTCCTCGAGTATGAAGGTGATAAAACTAACATGGACTTTGCATTTTAATACTATCAATGGATATCAAAGATGATTACTATTGCTACATAAAGTCAAATGATTCATTCTCAAAGGAGTAGCAATATACAAGATAGATTATAAAGTGATATCAAATATTCAATGAAAGGATGTTCAATGATAATTCACAAAGTGTAACATAGAAGAAAGCACTATGGAACAAATGTATGCATAATGAAAAGTAAAAACATCCTATAATGGTCATAGAGTATTCTTGTAAAATCTGAATATAAAAGTGGACACTTTGGAAAGATAGATAAATAAGTAGAGGTAAAACATGCAAAAGTTTCATCTAGCTTCCAAATGCTTCTACTTAAGTTAATGTTTGCAATGTGGTATCCATTGGTGTGGAGCTCTCATTACCCCTATCATAGCATCTTGAATGGTTAAGTTTAAAGTGAAAGCAAATATGAGTAATGTGCTTGACAAAGTATGGGTTGAATGCCTCATGCCCCGTGAATACGAGTACCTACACCACGGTGTTACTCAACTCGGGCCACAAAGCAAGTTCAAGTTAAAGTCATTGTAAGTAATATAATAGCGTCATCAAGAGCGTCAACTGGGGTACCTCTTGTCCCAGGACATGGAACAAGCCCATGTCAAAATGACAAGACAAACAAACAAAATGAACAATCTCAACACCCTTTTTATTTACTATTGGTATAGCTTTTTATTGTGAGGTGCATCACTGAAGGTTCACCATAGTGTAAATTTCCACCATGAATGATGCATGGCTTAGATTAGCGGCCCAGGCGTCTCTCTAGCCATTTATACAAACTCATCAAACTTACTAAGTTTCCGCATTTATTTGGCACCATGATAAGCATCCATAAACAAAAGTACATGATATCAACTAAATATAATTAAGAGCACGTTGAAAGCTTGCCATGTGACAGCACATATGAGCTAACTCCCAACCAAGACTCTTGTCAAGCTCACAACTTCATAATTTTAATCACAATGGTTCATGTTTATTAAGTGCAATAAAAGTAAGTGTGCATCAAGTTCGTGAGAGCTTTTAACCAACTTTTCCCATAACAATCAATAACATAAGCATTTTAATTCAGAAGTATAGATAATACAATATAACATGATAAACATACTCGGAATAGCATAAAGCTAATAGGTAGATATGGTGGACTCACTGGAAAAACTTTGGTTGAAGGTGTTGGAAAACAAGTTTTTACTTGTTGGAATTTTTGGGCTAGCAAGAGGGAGAAAGTTGACCGTCTAAATGCATGCATAAGTGTCCATAGAACTAACCAATCCATGTTAAACAAAGTAAAGTAACATTCAGCATCAAAACATGAATAAAAGATAGCTCTTGATAAAACACTTGCAAATTAATACTCATTAAAAAGCACATGAATCATGCAACTATATGTATCTTTTTGAATCAACTCAAACATCCCTTTCCCAATCTTTTTAATAGCATCCAACTTAATTCAACCCAAATTTCCAGTAGCTCTCTTAACATAAATGATAGTGGTGGTCTCAAGACAAACAAAAATCAAACCGAAATAAAAAGCAAATAAAGACGCTCCAAGTTTATGCGATAAAGTGCATTGATCGAAAAACAGAAGTTAGACGTGTGCAAACCGAGAGTGTGTTGGTCCAGTGGGGTTGTCTTCACATCCCCAAGCTTATGGTCTTCACCATCCTTGGATAGCTCTTGGTGCATCTCCTCTAATCCCTGTGAAAAAACTTCAAAACACCGTTTCTCCCATTTCTTTTCTGTGGGGTGACATTAGTAGTGATAGACAAATGAATTGCTTGCTGCATAAAATCCTTAAACAAAAATTCATATGAATGTCCAGAAAGTGTATAATGTTGTATGCCTACTTATAAACTCAATTGGATCAAAAAGATTCAAGTTAAAAGTTCAAAGAATGCATCAAACAAAATGGGACAGAATCTGTCCAGAAAAACAGCAGCAAAACGCATTTTTCTACCCTACTTAAATATGTCGAAAAATTCTGAAAAATTCATGCTTACAGAGGATGAAAAGTTGCAACTACAGTTCAAATATCAGCTCATTCGGAGTTACAGAATAGGAATGAAAAATCATACCGTGCACAGATTCGTGCTGGAATAAAATCTCCGAATACAATAAGCAACTTTTTCAACCCAAAATGGGTAAAACTTGGCACTTTATTAAAAATTCCAGAAACAAAACTAAAAACTAAGTCTCTTGTTACAGCAAGAGGACACAAAGAAAACAAAAAAAAACAACCGGGTTGCCTCCCGTAAAGCGCTTTCTTTATAGCCATATAGCTAGGCTTACTTACTTGGTATCAAGATGGTTGGAGTGAGGTGGCTTGGCATCCCCAAGCTTGAATTCTTGTACTTATTTGATATATGTTGGGTGAGTCTAGGGGTAACATCCCCAAGCTTGAGTGTTGTCCCTCTTGATCTTTGTGCATCACCCTCAACTCTTCCACTTGAAAATTCTCTTTACACAAAACTCAACATAAAACTTGATTAGAGGGGTTAGTGTCTCCATAAATTAAATCCTCATAGGTACAGCAAAGACATATCATGAGTTGATTCTAAACATTAGCTACTGTTACTATGGTTGTGTATTGCTCTTTGATCAATAGAACTACACAAAACACAAGTAATGAGAGTAATGCAAAATAAAGACAGAATCTGTCAAAAACTGGACAGCCCGTAAAGAGTGAATTTTCAGAGGCACTTACGTTGCTCAAATCAGAAAATTTTGAACTAATGAAATGTGTATTAGTAACTGAATATTGCTGTCGTAAAATCTCAGCTCAAAATTCCTCTTCTGTGATTTTATACATTTTTCGCAGTTAAGCTCAGGAATCTGTTTTCTGGACAGCAAATCACTATTGTTTAATCCTACCTCTCAAAAGAGGTTATTCTTGCCATAAAGATGAAAAATAAGATACAAAGGTGTTGTTACAGTAGTAATCAAGCACCTTGACTCAAAAACCAAAAATGAAACTGAATATAAAAAATCATGGGTTGTCTCCCACAAGCGCTTTTCTTTAACGTCTTTTAGCTAGACATGATAGTTTTAATGATGCTCACATAGGAATAAGAATTGAAATGCAAAAGAGAGCATCAAGAGAAAAATATGAAACACATTTAAGTCTAACCCACTTCCTATGCATTGGGATCTTGTAAGAAAATAAATCATTGAAACACAAAGCAAGTAGCATAGGAAGATAAAACAAGAGCAATTTCAAGACTTTGAACTTAAAGAGAGGAAACGTAATAATATTGAAATGTTTAGAACCATGTTTTCCCCTCTCATAATAACTTTCAGTAGCATCATGAATGAATTCAACAATATAATTATGACATAAAGCATGTCTTTCATTATCTACAATCATAAAAGTATTAATACTCTCCACATAAGTAAAATCCTTCTTATTAGTGATAGTGGGAGTAAAACATTCATAATCATCATTGTAATCATCATATATAGGAGGCATGTCATAATCATAATAAACTTTATCCTCAATAGTAGGTGGACTGAAAATATCACATTCATCATTGTAATCGTCATAAATGGGAGACATAGTATCATCAAAATAATTTTTCTCCTCTATAGTGTAATCAGGAGAATTCAAAGACAAAGTAGGACTCTCATGAGTGAGAGTATTGTCACAAACAGCAAGTATATCATCTTTATCCCTACATAATTTAGTAACAAGTTCTAAACATGGAGGATTATCAAGCAAAATAGGACCATCATCTAGAGTACTATCATAAAACATGTCTAAACCATACTCCTCATCATTTTTAAAATTATTATCAATAATGTTCTCATTAGACATAGGTTGATATTCCTCTTCATCATCAGAATCATAAAACAAAGTTTATCATCAATAAAATCTTGAGTGTTACCCTCATCCATGGTGGTGAAGGTGGAAGTTTCCTCTCTTCATTCTCTAGTTGTTCATCATTTTCATCATCTTCTTGGGGTTGCACGGGCATCCCCAAGCTTAGGTTTTTATCCTCTTCTTCACATTCTTCCTCTTCCAAGCTTATGTTTTCATCATCTTCTTCCTGCAAAACATCAGTACTTTCTTGGGGAACCTTGCCCCTCTCATTATAGTCAACAACATAAATATTTTGAGAGAACTTGGCTATGCAATATTCAAGAATAGAAGTGACCTTTCCTTCGAATCTCTTAACTCTAGGGCAAGTTTTATTTTCATTAGCAAAGGTGTGCAATTCATTAGATGCATAATAAGTAACAAATTCCTCTACTTGTTCCATCCCTAAATGAGTGTAATCATAAGTATGGTAAGATGCTATGACACGTTCTTCATGGAACTTACATTGAAATTCAAAGTGTCTATCAGTATGTTTAAAGCAACAAGTTTTATTATCATGGAATAAAAGCCACTCTCCAGCAATATAATTTAAACTTTCCATGAAATCTTTTAGTATTTTCCGTTCTGTTGACTCTCTAAATTCCTCAGCAATTTTAGAAGCTTTCATGTATCCATAGTAAAGATTCATTATCTCCGGAAGAGTTTTTATGGTATTTTCCATTTTCTAATTTTTTTGGGTTTTGATATATATAACTGAAAGTAAAACTAAACTAAATGCAAAACTGAAAATAGATATCTAGTGCAAACAAGAATAAAAACTTAAGCGCTACACTCCCCGGCAACGGCGCCAGAAAATGTCTTGATACCCACAAGTATAGGGGATCGTTGAAATCTTCAATGTGTAAGTATAGTATCGATCCCACGAGGAGTAGAAGGTATAAGTATTTATCCTCTCAAATAAGAGTGTCACTTCTCTTATTATCTATGCACTAGACAAACTAAAATGATTAAATGATGCAAGTGTTTTTGGGTTTTTGGCGTAGAGTTTGCAATAAAGTAAAAAGCTGAAAATAAAATATGACAAGTGAAAGCTCTCAAAGAGAGAAAGCCCAATCCTCTATGCAGCAAGAGGACAAGCTCAAGTGTGTGTTTCTTATAAGTGGAGAACGTTCCCAAGGGCTACCTAGACTTCATGGCATAAATATTTCTAGAACAACAAGGTAAACATTTTGTCAAGTTTTAATCTTCTTTGGACGGAGCCATATTAGGTAAGCTAAATAAATAAACTAAACCCCTTATGATGGTTCTTATGGCCAAGTAAATGACTGCACAAGAGTTATTAAGACATAGAGTCCCACCATAGCCTTAAACTCTAAGGTCCCCGATACTAATACCCTCATAATGCAACTTCATGACTCGGTCTCAGGTTTACATGTCCTCCCAAGTCTCCCTCACTCCATTACACTACGGTGTTCTCCTATGAGCCCATATAGGTGAAGTGATGTGCAGTCGACGTTCGCACAACACCATCATAGAATTACATAAAAAGATAAACTAGACAAAATACCAACACATGTCATAAATAAATCATTGCCAATCCATCCTATGCCCCCAGGAACATGAGAGAACTACTCACAACGCGAAGACATGATATGATTCAATGGCATAAGTGATACAACACAATCTGAAATATAATCTCACCCCAAAAATGACAAGTAGCCAATCACAAACATGAATAGACACAAAGCAATAGCTAGGGTTAACAATCTCAAACTATGAGGGGGATGAAGTGGATCACGAAGATGGTGATGGAGATGGTGCTGGTCTTGACGGTGGTGTTGATGGAGACTCCGGAGGGGGGATGGAGGAGCCTTCCGGAGGTGATTCCGGCGGCGTTTCCCCCCTCCGATCTTCTCCGGCGGCAGCCTTCTGTCTCCTGTTTCGTGGTTTTTGTGTTTCTCCCCGCCTCCTCCGAAAGCCTCGGGGGACTATTTTTATAGTCGTTTTTAGGTCAAGACGAAGCACGGGAGAAAGATCGACGACATCGGAGCTCGAGGCCCAGGATGGGGGGTCCCACGCGGCCAAGGAATCTGGCCGCGTGGGCCCACCTCTTTTGGCCCTCGAATCTCCGTTTGTTCGCTTCCTTCGCTCCTACGCTTCGTTCCTTCCAAAAACTGACGCCCGTAAAATATTAGGTCATTTGGACGTCGTTTGGGTCCCTGAAACATAAAAATATAGAAAATAGGGTTTTCTGCCAGTGCAGGGTTAATTCCAAATAAATGGGAAAACTGTGAATTATCCCCTAAAATCATTATAAAACATAAATATAACCCACATATGATGCAAATAAGTTGGAATATCAAGTAATAAAATGTAAAGTTCATGTATGCATTTTACATGCATCAGTTAGTCATGTTTAATATTCTGGAATTAATCATGAAATTATTGCCTAATTATCCAACACATATCGCTTAGGGATTTAAGTTTTATACTATAGCTATATTAATCGGAATTGTTAATACACGTGTGGTATGTAAACAAATCAAGGTCCCTACTAAGCCTCTATACTAACTAGTTCATTGGTCAACAGATGATCGAGATTTTTCGATCATGGACATTTATGTCAATTGACAATGAGGTCATTTCATTAGGAGAATGAGATGATGGACATGCCCAACCTAAGTATTGCAATACGGTCGTGTCGCAAACTTCACTGGTGCAATAGATAGGAAATATGGTAACCTAATCCTTAAACCGTGAGATCATATTTAATCACTATCACCGGAGGGTATTTTGAGTGCATCATCCGTCACACCATAACAGGGTGATCATAAAGGTGCACCTCAGGTATTCCAAAGGGGTAGGTTGAGGCGTATGGATCAAGAGCGCGATTTGTTCATCCGCGTGACGGAAAGATATTCTGGGCCCACTCGGTGAGATTATATCCATAAAGTTGCGCAGCGTATGACTAGGTCATGGGGATGTAATATCACGGTAATGAGTTAAGTAGCTCTTGTCGGTGACGAGATAAAACAAAGCATTGAGATGTTAGCGATCATATCTCGGACAAGACTTGTATCGAAGTAAATAAATGGAATGGGTATCCGTGTTTACGGTTCAACGACGATTATTCGTGGAATACACAGGGATCGTTATGGGCATCCAGGTCCCACTGATGATCATTGGTAAGAAAGGTATCGACCATGTCTGAAGTATTCTCGAACCGTAGGGTAACACACTTAAGGTCTTGACGATGCTTGGAGATCGTTTTGGAAACATTAGGATCATAGAAGTGAAGAGAAGAGAAACCGGAAGGGTTCCGGGGAAGACCGAAGGAAGTTCAGAATGGTCCAGAAAGAGTTCCGGAGCCACGTGAATTAAATAATATGCAAATATATTAGTTAATGAATTAAATATATTTAATTCCAATTAGGGCTCATTTGGTGCGCAGTGAAAAGCCCGGGATCCCGGCCTTTTCCCCGGGCGAAATGCCCACGGGCGAATCTGGCCCGGGGAGCCCCACGGACCCATTTGGTGCTCCGCGAGGGGAGGGAAATTGGGACCTTCCGTGGCCTTTCCCCGGGTGAGGTTTCCCCTAGTCGGGAGGTCGGGGACGAAATCCGCTCGCTCGCGAAAAGGCGTCGCCGTTGGGTGCAGTGCAGACCCCCCTCCGGCGGCCGTCTCCCCTCCCACCTCTCCCGGCTATCCTCGGTGACTGTACCTCCTCCCACCTCTCCCTCCTCCTCCGGTCGTTCTTCTCCGGCCTCTCCCCTCTGTAGCGGCCGTCCTTGACTCCAAGATCTGCTCCGCCTCGACCTTAGTGTAATGCCCCGCAGTTATAGGACTCAAGGGGTAGGATTAGGAATTGCATTTGTGCATCCATGCATGTTTTGGTGAAATCTGGAAAAATTTCGCGCTTTTGTGTTCAAAAGAGTTAGTGACGATACGAGACGAATGTCAATGATCTGGGAGTCAGATATTGATAGTTAGTCGATAAAACCTGAAGCTATATTTCAAAATTAATTATTCTCTTAAAACAAATATGTGAACTCAAAAAGGAGTTCAAATATGAATCCAATCCAAAAGAATTCTATAACTTTCCTACTCTATTTTACACACACAATAACTTCACAAACAAATTTGAGAACATTTCATTCAAATCATTATTAACTCATTTCAACAAGTAGGATTCAAAAACATAAATCCCACCAAACTCATATATTAATTTCATTGCAAATATGAATATCTCAATACAAATTTCTTCCAAATGTTATACAAAGATCTTTACAGAAATGTTACAAGGAATACTTTACAACTTCTGGTTTAATACAAGAGGATAATAAATTCCTAAACTAGCCTAACTAAAATCTTCACCATTGTCCTGGAGATCTTCAAACATGTAAAACAAACATCAAAGATAAAGGAAATGGGGGTTAGTGTTAAAATGTTGTCAACACCATTTGGTACTGACCTTTGATATATAAAACCTGGCATTTGCTTAAATCAAAACTAGGGTTTGATCAAGCTTTAAAAGAAAAACAGAATTGGAATGCTAAGAGGCAACAAGGGACAGATCAGATTTAAACTCGAGCAAAACAACACAAGGGTAAAGGCTTATCCAGTTTAATCAACTCCCAATTGGCAACAAGGCAACCTGACTGGATTTATTGATCTGATCATCAAGATAGGAAACAAAGGCACCAGCATTCCAATTACAAATCATGCCAGAATTTAAAAACACAACACAAGCAACATATTGTAAATTTTGGTATCACATTTGCCAATGGATTAGGCAAATGGACCCTAATCCCACTTATTAAGCTAATAAATAGCTTAATCACACATACACTTGAGTATAAGCAAACCAAACCGACATTGCAAATCATTTCTTCACAGCCAAGCCGTGTAACATAAATATCTGAGGCTAGATAAGATCAATGACTAAATACATGTAACGTCCCGGGGATTTCCCCCAATTAGATTTGTTTGTTTTTCTTTTTCGCATCATCATGGCATCATGCATTTTATCACCTTGCATGTTTTTGCTAAATAAATCAAACTATTATTTTGGCAAGCCCTATTTTGTTTTGCAAATTAATAAATCCATATCTCTCTCTCTCTTGCTATTTTAAATAAAACCCCAAACTAAATATTTGGGAATATTTGTAAAATGATTTCAAATCCAAAACTAAAGTTTATAAAAATGTTATTTTGTAAAACCTTGCCCTTATTTTATTTCTCTCCTTTCTAATTCTTTTCCCTCTCTCCTCCACTCTTTTTTTTCCCTGGAAATTGAGAAATTCCTAGAATTTCGTATGGGCCAAAAGAGCACCAACTGGCCCATCCCTCCTCTTCCTTTCTTCTTTCTCTTCAGCCCAGCCGGCCCAACTTGGCCCATTCCCTGTCGCTTTCTTCCTCCCTCTGGTACAGAGGAGAAGCTTTACACCGTGGCCATGGTGGCCTCCACCCGCAGCGACCAGCGCCTCCACCTCTCCCCTCCTTTTCCCCTCCTACTTAACCTGCCCAGCGCCTCTCCCAAAACCCTAGCTCTCCTACTTCCCTCCCAGCGCCGCCACCATCTCTCTCCCTCTCCTCTGTTCTCCCCACCGAAGCCACAAGCTTTCCACCATGGCCGCGCGAAGAGCTCGACCAGGACGTCGTCATGGATGACCTCGCACACCTCTGAGCTCGGGAATCGAACCAGGGCTTCGTCCGCTTCAAGATCGCCGAAGGGACCCGGGGCTGGAGCCGCCGGGAGCGCCTCCGCTGAGCACGTCTTCCTCGTCGTCGACTCCGTCGGTCGCCGTCGACTTCCTCTCTTCCCAGAGCCCGTCCTCCTCGCCTACGACCCCCCAAGGTGAGCCGAAGCTCTGGGACATGTTCCCCTTCCTCTCCCCTTGCTCTGGGTGCTCGCCGTCGCGCGGCACCGCTGCAGCTCGTCTCCGCCGCGTCTCCGTTCAGAAAAGTCTGAACCTTTCTGTCTTTCTTCAGTTAACGCCGCATCTCCTCTTTTTATTCAGTCGGATTCGTATACAATCACCAACCGACCGTAGCCCAGTGGCTGCTCCTTTTCTTCTGTCCCGGAGGTCCCGAGATCGAATCCCACCCGAGGCATAAATCCATCTCCTTTTTCTCTCTGTTTTTGGTTCAGATCTGGTGCCACTGATGGGCCTCGGCCCAAGAACCTTCTTTGTCCAGCGCCCATGAGCAGCATCTATCTATCCTCCGCCACTTCGGCCGAGAGCCCAGTTCTCCTCTGTCTATTCTTTCTTTTATCATATCTCCTGTTTTATAAATGCAAATAATACAAGTTATATATGTATTTTTATCAGAAAAATATAAGGAATGTTAATATGTCATCCATAATCATGTTTGCATCATCTAGCTTGTTACTTAGTGGTCTTTTGCATTATCACCTAAAATAATTAATATGGAATGTGTTGGATATTTAATTAATTATTGCCCTATTCCATTTAAATTGTGTAGCTCACCCATGCCTTGTCTCACATGCTAATCAACATTTAATTTGATGGTTAGATAAATAACTTAAACCTTAAAATTAATTGTCGGAATCCCGGTTCCGCTTAATTTGGCTTAAGTTGCATCTTGCCATGCCATGCATCATATCATGATCATGCTGGATCTTTTGCCGTAGTTGTAAGATGCATCTTTTGCGCTTTCCAGTGTTTGTTGCTTCTTCGCGGATAAGACGTTGAGATGATGTGAGCAATGACAAGTTCTGCTACCCCTACCGGTGTTTCCAGGCAAGCTTTGCTCACTTGCTACCATTACATTGTCTTCCATTCTTGCCGTTGATCTATGCTATCCTTATGTTACGATGCTCGTGTCTCGATCCCATTTATGTTTACCATGCAGCCACATACAGCCTTATCCCCACATCCTAATACCTTTTTGCTTGTTTACTGTTGGCCTTGCGAGTCGTAGTTGCATGCTTAGGTCTGTTGTTGCGAGTCTGTCTATCTTTGTATCACCTGCTTAGTATGATAGCTTGGTTCACTTACTTAATATAATGATAATGTTTGTGGGAGATGAACTAAATGATAAGGCACCCGGTGGAAGGCCAATGCGTTGGTGTTTTGTTCTGCTGAGTGTCGCACTAGGAACTCAGTTCTTGTCCTCTTATCCAAGTACGAGCGCACTATCCACATGTGGGGTCCATGGGAACCCCCTTGACTTAGTACCGGATCTATCAGCTTGTCCAGGAGCCACAACTAGTTCGGGCTTTCCATTTGCTCATATGCATGTGCATGTTACTGATGATGAGAGGTTCGATGATATGGGGGGACATATAGGTGCGGTACGACGCGAAGCGGACTTTCCTACCGTGGTCTGTTCTGCCTAGTGCGTAGTCGCAAACGATTGAGTCCGCTACGGAGGTATCGGCCGGACTCTGGACGCGGGTAACAACTCAGATGGGTGGCTCCCTGGACTTGTTGGTAGTGAAGAGAAAACGTCTTGTCGCGACATCCTGCCGACACACCGACGGAAGTGTGTTACTCATGGGCATTAAGGGTTGAACGTGCATGTGGCTTAACAGTAGTGCACCCCTGCAAGGTTAAATCTTTTCGAGAAGCCGAGTCCGCGGTTATGGACAACTTGGATCGGATGCTGGCTAACAAGATCATGAACAACTTACACCTAATGATTCTAATTAATTTGACTAGTAAGTTATAATTACTTTCACAATAAGATGTAAACTAAAATTTGACAACTGTGTGAGTTTCCCTCGATTGCTTCCTCATACTTGGTTGAGGGGGTGAATCTGGGAAGTGTTATGTTTGGTGTTAGAAGCTAGTTGGTTTCGATACGCTCTCTTATCCCTCTCCAGTAGACGGAAGTTGTAGAGTGTCTCTATAGGTTGTTTAGTGCTGCTGCCGCCTCAGTCCACCTTCCTTTATATTTTGGCAGTCTTTGTGTTGGTATCAATTGAGCATTGCTTGCCAGGCGGTTGTGCCTGACCCATCTTTGGGCTGTACTCTTTTGTGCAGTCAACAGGTTTGAAGTCTGATGACGTTAGCTTGGGTATCCCTCCGGCTCGGCCTGGGCAGGGATATGGACGCCATGGTTATCTTCAGGCCTCTTAGTCCAATTTGTATCTTGTCCGTAGTCGGACGCTATTTCGCTTTCGCTGTGATTTGGATCTTTGTAATGTATCAGTTGTATCCTGACTCGTTTGAATCGTTCTTGTATATATATCTCCTTCTGTTGTTGTTGTGGATTCTTTTCGTGAACTGTTGTAATGTTATCACAATTCCACCCACATAACGCGCATGTTTCGGCGTGCACGTTATGTCTGGTGGGCGACCTAAGATCGTTATTATGCGGGTTTCGGCGGGATAGCTTAAATCTGCATAGTACCGATTTTGGGGCGTCACAATACATATCACCAAGGGGTGATGAACTGAGCAGCAGCAGCAGGAGCTTATCTCCAGGGTTAAAAGGAGAGCCTAAAGCAGTCAATAGAGGCAGCTCGAGGTGGAGAGGACCACTGTAAGCAGGTGATTCACCACAGCCAAGTTATCCGGGTGTCACCAGCCCAGAAATCACCAAATCAGTATAAATACATGGCTAGACCGAAGCACACTTCACACACAACTCGCAGCAACCATAGCACTCACATTTCACAACCACAAGATCATCCAACACACCCATTTCCATCTGTTCATCACCCAGAACAAGCACAACCCAAGCACCAACAATGGCAATCACCTAAATCCATCAAAAAGCCTTTTCATCTAGTAAATTCACCCTAGGAAGTTTGAAGCTGCGAGGAGGAGCAGGCAAAACCACAAGACGCAGGTTATCATCATTTTCCAGAAGCACAAGCTGCTCAACAACAGCAGGTTGATCCTGTGTGCTAGAGAGAGACCAATCAGGTTTTGTAAATGACAGAACCATGCTAGAGAGGTGTGTACAACATCTGTTCTTAACAGAACCTTGCTAAGCAAGGTAGGTGCTGTACGAAAAGGAGTAAGGGCAGTGAAATATCTGTTCTTAACAGTAATTAGAAAAGAGAGGGAAAGGAGTGCAGTTGCTGTGCTTTAGCAATTGTTTGAGAAGAAAAAGGCAAGGGAGGATAGATAGCAGTGTAGTATTTGTTCTTATTCTGATTTACCAAATTTTACACAAGGCAGTGAACCAGCAGAGCTGGATTAGCTGTGCTTAGCACATCTGTACACTGAGAGAAGCACATGAAAACATAAAAAAACACTTATGTACAAGATAGCCACTGTGTAACTCCAAATTGGAGGCATCACAATAGGCCAAACATGCACAAATCATGTTTAAATAATTTTAACATCACATAGCTTATGCAGTGCAAGTTCTAGCTCAGTTGTATTTATTATCTAGCTTGAATCATGTTCCAAGCATCATATACACTATCTGTGAGCCGGAAATGCTCCAATATCTTGTCTAGAGGTAATGGAGGATCTAAACATGCTAGATCTACACCATTCATCTCAATTCTGAGTACACTAAAGTGAGACAGTACATATCCAAGAGTAAATCATCGAGAAATCATCTCCAGTTCATCAAGAACCTAACCAACCGAATACATCCATGCTTAATCGAAGTCCAGTAGTACCTAGAGCTAGCAGAGAGACTAGGGATTGGAGGAGAAGGAGTGGAGAAGGAATTTTTACCGTGCGTCCGTTGCCGTAGCTCCATGGCGGTGAGGCAGTGCTCGCGCTACCATTGGAGGGGGCACATGGAGGTCGTGAAAGAAGCGGAGCTTCAACACCAACACCACGGCGGCACAGGGGGCGAAACCCTGCACCAGCCATGGCGGAGCTTGAGCTAGAGCAGAGGGCAGCGCCGGCACCGAAACCCTAACCCTAGGGTTGAGTTGCGCGTGGTCGCTAGAGGAAGAGAGGCACGAATCGCTCGGGCAAGATGGAGGAGCGGAGCAAGGGGGTCGTTTTGCCCCAAGCCACGTCGGCGGAGGTGGCCGGTGCATGGCGGCAACGGCGCAGGTGACTCGGGCGCCAGAGGAGGTCGAGCACGGGGGCGAGCGAGTGAGAGAGAGGAAGGGGAGGTGGCTCGGTCGGTTGACCGGACCCAAGCCCAAACCTTTGACCTGGTTCAACCAGGGGTTGACCAGGGGCATTTCAGTCAATTCATTAATTTGTGAATTTGACCAAACTTCTTCAAACTCCCAATAATTCAAATAAATTCCTAAAAATACAAATAAAATATCTATACATAACAGAAGAAAATAAGCTATTCAAATAAATTATCTATTGGAATTTTTGATAACTATTTCTTGTAGCAAAAATTCAAAGGATCCTTAAGTGGAAATGAATTTGAAATATTT
The DNA here is from genome assembly GCA_947311845.1 of Poa pratensis. Lineage (NCBI taxonomy): Eukaryota > Viridiplantae > Streptophyta > Magnoliopsida > Poales > Poaceae > Poa > Poa pratensis. Next base: position 30,964,427 of record CAMZMU010000101.1, on the reverse strand, counting down.
CAAATTATTTTCAAAAGAAATACTCCCTCCATGCCAAAATATAAGGCGCCCTTAAATTTCGCTAGTCAACGACGTACAAGTTTGACCATGATTTGTACTTATAATATATCCATAAAGTTAGTATAAAGATATATGAAAAAAAAGTATTTTGCAAGACGAATCCAACGGTATCATTTATACATTTTGAATCCATATAGTTTTGTATATATTACTGGTCAAAGTTGTACGTCGTTGACCAGCACAAAAATAGCGCGCCTTATATTTTGGAACGGAGGGAGTAATATGGGAAAATTAATTACTAAGTTCAAAGTATAATTTGAACTATAACATGACTATCATGTCACTCATCCTAAATAAAAGTAAAACAAAAGAAATCATTTCAAAAGAAATCATTAACAAAATTCTGGGAAATTTTGGGAAAGAAAAAAATCATTTCATTCTATGCATAATGGCATACATTTGGGTCTTTAAACATTGTCTCATACAGACAATGATGTTGATTTTTTCAGAATGCGAGGGTCCCAATTCGTCGAAAGCTTGAGACTGCACTACCTATCAGTCTCAAGGCAAGTTCCAATTTGCATATCCTCGATTGATTATTTTTAATAAAGTAATTGCAAAGTACTATGGTTTATCATTGCATGAAAAAGAAAAAACCTATTTTCGAATGATGTGAAATGCTATATATATTGTTGGCTGGCAATGGAACCACGGTATGATGTTGTGGTAGAAGTTCCATTGTACAGGAAAGTATTACCTAGGATTAATTACCCATGTGCCAGTGATCCTTGCGCCGTATTGAAGCATCAGCCAACAGATTCACTATGGATGGGCTTGTCACAGGTTTCTTCCCTCGTTCGCATATCCTCGGCAGGCTATTACCTGGTTGCGTCCGTTGCGGCGGCCAACTGCGTGGAAGCGCGTGACCTTCCCACCTGACGGGGTGACTGGAATAGAAGCTTGGGAGGGGTGGCGGGCAAGTGGTCTTAGTTACCAGCCATGTCGCAAATGGGCGGATATGCGTTGTCCGGGGAAGCGACTCCACATGACTTGTTGCCCTGAGTTCTGGCTATAGTACACATGGTGTGCTGAGAGAGCATAAAGAGCCAGGCTGCTATTGGGTAAAGTGGTGCAGCTCTGCAGAGTTAAACAAACAAATTGTGACTGTCACATCCTTATTCCAGGAGGGGACTACAGAACGCTGCGGGAAAGGCATCCCAAGTGATGACTAAAAACCCGTGGAGGCTGGGGGCATAGTTTTCTGAAAATAAAATGGACCTTTTTCCTAAAAATGTTTTACAAAACTTTCATATTCATCTATGACTTTTTGGTCTAGATGGTAGCTAGTGCATTCCACTTATCTAAGCATTTAGCTGAACTTTCTGAGTAACGTTGTTACTCATTCGTTCCCGTTTAACCCCATGCTTAGACTCTGAGGAGGCCATTGAGGAGAACTACGGAGCTTATCATGCCGACAAGGTGTACTTCGAAGCGCCTGATCTATCTGGAGGAGTAGAAGGCGTCGACTACATCATTGCCTACGGAGCCGACGACGCTGAAGAAGAGGAGATGGAGACCTAGAGTCCTCATAGTAGGAACCCGGCCGAGCAAGACTAGACTAGTACTACTTAGTTTGCTGAGCCCAAATGGTTCTTAATTTGCTGCTTTCTATCGCTTGTAGGTTGACTCCGGTCAACATCGCAATGATAGACATTCCTCCCATGTCGGAGGAAGACGTTGATGTTTTTATGCATTTCTGGCTTGTAATCTTTAGCAATGTGTAATAAAGTGGACCCGCAATGTTTCTGTTGTACTACTCTGAGAGATGTAATATTTACGGAATAGTCCTTCCGTGGGTGTTATGTCAACGACTTGTACACTACAATATGCAATGGTGTGCGGGGTCACCGCAGATGGTATCAGAGCAATTGCTAGACCTTAGGTTGGAAACCTATTAAAGGGAAAACTTGTAGGTGTGCGAGGCCTTAGAATGAATTGAATTCTACATTGTTATGATGGGTATTCACTTGAGAATAACATTATCATGCAATTATTACTTCAATCTTATACGATTCTTTTTGTCTAACAACTAGGATGGATAATCGATTTCCCAAGAGGTCAATCCGAATAAGGGATGCAGAGTTAGGCAAGGGAGAATTTCGGGGAAACTGGGCAGATGTTCTGCAGCAGATGATCAATTATCTTGGTATTACTACCAAGGTGATTGTGAAGGTTATGAGCTACTACGATGGCGCTGAGTTAGCAAAGTATAGGGTGGCTCTTAAGCTACCGTCTGAACTCAAAATGAGTCTCAAGATGCCGTTTGGTGAAGCCAAGCGTAGTGAGGTGGCGTTCCAGATCGCGATTGTTAAGGATGTCACTAGCGTCAGGGTAGGCAAGAGTTTTGCGTTGGCAGGAACTATGTTCAACGCTATTCCTTGCGCTAATTATCGGCTTGAGGGGCCAGTGGATTACAAAGCCTTTTTGAGGACTGACCCGCGAGATGTAGCTGTGTTCATGGATAGTTGTATCAAGCTGATCCGGGCTTATCACAAGACGTTCGGGATAATAGCGAAGGAAGTAGAAACCATGGTAGAACAGTTCTCATGTCCAAAAGTTATTCAGGAGAAGTGTGATATGCTGAACTATGAAGCCATGAGAGGATATACCGAACCACCACCTACACCTGCTAGGTATGTTGAGGAAGTAGAACCAGATACTCCAGTTTATCCTACCTATTGACACGTCTCAAACGTATCTATAATTTTTGATGTTCCATGCTTGTTTTATACCTATTGCTACATGTTTTATATACACATCATAGCATTTTTATGCATTTTCTGTGACTAACCTATTAACAAGATGCCATAGTGCCAGTTCATATTTTTTGCTGTTTTTCCGTTTCAGAAAACCCGTTAAGGAAATATTCTCGGAATTGGACGAAAATCAACGTACCCCAATATTTCACCGACACGAAGACGAAGACCGAAGGGCGCACGAAGAGGCGACCCAGGGAAGCCACACCACACCTGGGTGCGGCCTCCCCATCTGGCGCACCGAGGTGGGGTGTGACCCCCTCGGGTGCCTCCAGCCGCCGCCCTTCGGACTATATATTGCCCCTGACCTAAAACTCCCGACCACCGAAGGATTTTCCCAAATACGACTCCGAGCTCCGCCGCCATCCGAAGCCCTAATTCGGGGGACAGAAGTCTCTGTTTCGGCACCCTGCCGGGATGGGGAATTGCCCCCGAAGCCATCTTCATCGCTGTTGCTGCCTCCCATGATGCGCCGGGAGTAGTCCTTCATCGAGGCTGAGGGCTCATACCGGTAACTATGTGGTTTATCTCTCTCTCTCCCATGGTGTGATCTTTATGTGATCATGAGCATTGTAATCTAGTTGAATTCATAGATGTTTCCCCTTCATTATGTTATGGATATGCTACTCAATTGGTTTTATCATTGTAATCTCCGGAGTCACCTTTGCCCCACGGTGCGAAGTTGACAGTGCGCATGTCGTGTGTGACTCTTTGGATTAAAGATTAGAGGGATACTTACCATGAGTGTTCTTCTGTTGGATGTCTCTATAAAATTATGGTGTTCGTTTAGTACTATTTTATTGTAATCTAGTTGAATTCATAGATGTTTCCCCTTCATTATGTTATGGATATGCTACTCAATTGGTTTTATCATTGTAATCTCCGGAGTCACCTTTGTCCCACGGTGCGAAGTTGACAGTGCGCATGTCGTGTGTGACTCTTTGGATTAAAGATTAGAGGGATACTTACCATGAGTGTTCTTCTGTTGGATGTCTCTATAAAATTATGGTGTTTGTTTAGTACTATTTTAGGGTGCTCATAGTGACAGCGTTGGGTGCACTAGATGTGGAATACAAACTTTAAGGTGTGCTTTTATAGCCCTACGCAGTGGTAATAGTGTTCGTTATCCAACAGGTGAATAATTCCGAATAGCATCTAAGTGCATATTGAAGAGGAAGTATTTATATGTGTTCAGTTATATTATTATTGTTGAGAGTGACCACTAGTGAAAGTATGATCCCTAGGCCTTGTTTCCAAGTATCGAAACACCGTTTACTCTCAGTTCTGTTGCATGTTCGCTCGCTGCCATTTTTACCACAGATTGCAATTATCACTTGTAATCATCCATATCACTTGTATTTCACTATCTCTTCGCCGAACTAGTGCACCTATACACCTGACAAGTGTATTGGGTGTGTTGGGGACACAGGAGACTTCTTGTATCTTAATTGCAGGGTTGCTTGAGAGGGATATTTTTGACCTCTACCTCCATGAGTGATAAACCTTGGGTTACTCACTTAAGGGAAATTTGCTGCTATTCTACAAACCTCTGCACTTGGAGGCCCAACACTGTCTACAAGAATAGAAGCGTGCGTAGACATGAAGCTCTTTTCTGGCGCCGTTGTCGAGTAGGTAAGGTAAACGGTACTCACATCCTCTGGCTACTAAGCTATTTTCTAGCATTGTTGCCGGCGTGTGAGTGCATGATGGTATCTTCTTTAGATTCTGCAGTTATATCTTTTTGTTTCTTGTTTTTATTTCACTAGTTAGGCTTAATGGAAAATAACAAAAAAATAGAGATCTCTATGAAATTTATCTTGAGTTAGGACATGATGTGTTTGAAGAGAAAAATTAAAAACCTATGGAACTTTGTTTGCATAATAGTAGTAGCAATCTTTACTATTAAAGGAGAGTCCGTGGTTGGTGTCACACATCGGATGGTGTCACACATCCCTCTAATTACATAGACAATGCCACCGCGGAGTTTTTTTAGGGATAGTTAGTTATTTTGCCAACAACAATTTGACTGGGATCAGATCTCCCGTCGATATTTGCCCGCCTAGCATCTCGCGTACCGTTAGCATTAAATTTGCGACGATGAACATACCCGTAAGATTCTCCGAACAGTTAACCACGTCGCACCTTTCCTTTATCCTCTCATCTCTCGTGCTCCCTATCTCCAGCAAAAAACGCAGGGGGCAGGGTGTTAAGTGTGCGGCGAGATGTGATGTGAGTATGTGACTTTGAGAAACGAGAGGGGGTGGCGGTGGCCTGAGAAACGCCGCATGGGTGGTGGCGGCTTAGGGTGAGCTGTGCCAGTGGAGCATGCATGTGCGGAGCTCCGTGTAGCAGATCATGGAGGAGAGCCTGACGGTGAGTGAGGGGAACATGCGTTTGGTTTAAGCCTTCGCGGGGATGCCCTTGGGGCCTTGTTTTATTGTTTGTTGAGCCCTTGTGCAACGATGTGTCACCGGTCATCATCGTTGTGAATCGTGATAGCCGGCTGCTGGACTGGGATGAGGAAGAGAGGGCCATGGCCACCGCCAAAGATGCCCACATCGGCGCTGGCACTGGGAGGCAAAGCACGAACGTGTTCGGCTCGCTCTGCTTGCCCTCCAGCTAGCCGTGGCCGGTTGAGGAGGTGGACATGGGCCGGAGAAGCGAGCACGAGCAGGTGGCCGGTTGCAGCCTGGATCGTGCCCATTCCAAGGGGCGACCTCGACCGCGGCCACATGAGATCGATGCTGCGCTTGGGCGGCGTCTGGGTCGACGACGGCAACAACACAGAGCTAGCCACAAGCAGCCTGAAGCCGATGCCGATGCTGGGTCAGGCAGCACCGCTGCGGCAGATGTGAGCGCCGGCGTTGAAGGATCAGCATGTAACAGCCCCACTTTTGGTACTGTAAAATTTGAACCAAATTTTCACTTTTGCTTCTCATACTTGCATCATGGCATCCATTGTTTCAGTGTCAAATTGAAATCAAGTGCTGAAACAAATTGAAACAAATGGAAACAAGGGCACCAAATCAAATTCAATCCTTGAAATTCAGATGTGCTTGTTCTTGGCAAACACAAAGACAAATGCAAATCCATATTGTCAAGGAAGTTCCAAGGGTTCAGAATTGAATACTTTGCACTGGTTTTAAAATTCAAAAGTAAATTCATTTTGGTTTTACCAAAAATGCCATAAACAAACACTATGAACAAAAGTGTGGCAAAACTTTTTATTTTGCCAAACCAATTTTTGTGGTGCTTCTAAATGATATTTGGAGGCTACATGATTTTTCTCAAATTTTTATAAATTGTTTAAGTGCCCCATTTAAATGGAGGAAAAGCTACTGGTTATTTGGAAGAAATAGCCAAGGGCTTCGTTGTAAATGGAAAAGTGCAGCCGAGGGGGTTTTCGCAAAGTTACCGTCTTCCTCTGTAGCGACGCACGCCGCGCGGCCGAGCCGAGCCGCACCGCCTAGCCGCCATGGCGACACGGCGATGCCAGGCCCCCCCCTCCCTGCGCCTCGACGCGCTTAAAAGAGCAGCCAGGCCCCCCGTGCCCTCTGCTCGACACCGCTCTCTCGCTGCCCTCTCCCCGAACCCTAACCCTAAACCTAGCCGCCATGGCCGAGCCGTAGCTGAGCTCCGCCGCCGCATCGCCGCCGTTCCAGGACTCCAAGAGCAGATCGAAGACTGCCATTGTCTCCGCCGCATCTTCCTCTCCTTCCCTGCCCGAGGAATCGAAGAGGGGAGCCCGGGATCGCCGCCTTCTTGCTCGTCTTCCTCCGCTCCGGCCGCCGCACGTCGAGGAAGATCGCCGCCGTCTCCGTCCACCTCTGCACCAACGAATCGCACCCACGCGTCGAGGGTGAGCAGAGCAACCTCCTGGACATCTCCGTCCTCTGTTTAGCGCTCTGTTTTCGCCGTGTCGTTGTAGCTCGCCGTCGGCCACCGCGGGTCGCCGACGTGCGCGTCGCTCCGGTGACCATTAGGTAGCGGCGCCGCCGTATTCGTGTTCCACACGCCCGTGCGAGTCCGTAGCAGCCCGTAGAACGCTCCCTCGTGCGGTAGATCGACGAGTCCGTGCTCGTCGCCGGCGACCGCCGACGCGCGCGTCCGCGACGCCGCGCTCCGGTCAAACCAGCCGCTGGGCCCGCGCGCTTGCGTGGCTGCCAGCGTGGCCCGGGACCCGCAGGTCAGCGGCAGTGGCTAGCACAGCCCTGAGTAGAAAACGTTTCGGGCATAATTTCTTTAAACGTTTAAAAACAGTGCAGAAATTTGAATAACTTGTAAAATCCATAACAAATTGAAAAATGCTCCAATTTGGATGATTCAAATTCCCACATGTTCAGGAAAGTGTGCTCGACATGTTTCTGTCATTTTGACACATGTTAGCTCAAAATAATTTGCCTCGTTAAATGAATTACAGAAAATGCGGAATAAATGGCAAACTTTGAAAATTCATAACTTAAGCTCTGTAATTCCAAATTGAGCAAATAAGGTGTCTAAAAATTTGTCTTGACACCCTTTACACATCCATATTTTATTTGGACATAATTGACCAATTTAAATCTTCTGTATGTCAAAAATACTAAAAATGGCAGTACCGGATTGCCACTTTGGAATTTCATGGTCAATTCAAAAGTATTCCAAAAATGATGTTGAAAGGCTCTAAATGTTCAGCAAATCAATACCTAATCAGTAGCATCATTTACATGCATGCTTACATGGATTCATAGCACAGGAAAGCATTAAAACCAGTCATGGGACCTCCTTCTCCCCTGACAAGTTAATTATTTTGCACCCTATTTAAATTGATACTTGGGTATAATAATTTCAGTGCATCAAACCTGTCATGTCATCATGTGTATGTGCATTGCATTTGTTTTGCTTGAGTGATATTTGATTGTGTTCTTTTCGGTGTTCTTATGCATCGATAGATCAAGCAGTCAGGGTTTCTCCACAATACCCTGACGACCCGTATTACCAGTCCGTCGAACAAGGCAAGCGTAATCCCCCCTCTGAGCATGTCTCCTATGTTTTTCCGCAGATATTTTCCCCACTATAATATTGCATGCGATTCCAAATGTCAATTTGGTTGGATTAGAGTATCCTATTAGATGCATTATGTTTTCCGATGCCATTACCTGTTCCCTTCCTAATATCCATAGGATTGTTGTGTTGGCCTGAGTTAATTATATCCGCTATGTTTATGCTTAGCCATGCTTAGTGAAATGCTTAGTCGTCCGGTGGATATGTTATTGTTGGAACTGTGGTGGAATGTTCGGATGATGGTGGAAAGTTGTGGTGACATATAATAACATGTCTAAAGGCGGGGATGAGGGGCCACATGGAATGTGGTGGGTTGTCTCGTTCTCGCCGCCTAAGTGCGAGTTCTCCCCTTCGAACCAAGACTGAGCGTGCTACCATGCGTGGGGCCTATGCATTCGCAGTGCAGGAAGCCTCATAGACTAAATAACTCGGGCGGGGCTAGCCAGGGTCCTCTAGTTCGGGCTTCCATTTGCGCGTGCGTGATGATGGTGGTATGAACTGAGATGAGGGTTGTGGTATTAGGAAAATAAGTGGCTGTGGGGCGGGGTGATGTGATCCTGGCAGTCCTACCGCCACTGATGATCCTGGAAAGTCCTTAACGAGGGAGAAGTCGACGCCGCTCCCACCCAGCCGGCTTTCCATGGAAGAGAGCTAATACGTAGGCAATGGGCCGGACGGTACGCGTGGCAAACATTGTACACCCCTGCAGGGTAAATCTTTTCGAAAAGCCGTGTCCACGGTTAAGGACAACTTGGTGACGGATTCAGGGACCATAGAATAACTTGAACGGAATGATTAAAACCTGAGTACTAAAGGTACTAATAAGGATGCAAGGTTGACTTCCTCGAGGGTGATTCGGGGAGGTGCCTTAGTAGACAGGTGTGGTGATGGATGGTGGTTGCTGCTGAAGATGATCAAAAGAAAAGAGTTTACTTCTTACCTCTTTTGAAAATACTCTGAATAGTCGATGCCATTGAGTTATGTTTCATAAATAAAATCAGCTTTATGCAAAACAGCCATATAACTTTGAAAGCCTCATCGAGCATATATTAGCTCTTAATCTTGCGAGTTCGTCGAACTCAACGTCGTTTGCTTATTTCAGGAGAGGACTTCACCGACCTCGAAGGTGGGTTCTTTGTGGACGTCGACGAGTAGTCTGGGGTTCCCAGGTGGCAGCTTGGGACATCCCGGAACAGCTGGCGCTGGAATGTTTATCTATAGGCCTCTTAGGCCATATCTGGATCCTGTTGTTTAGAACAACATAATTTGCTTCCGCATGATGTACTGTTGGGTCTGTGACCTCTGGTTGTAATATTTGCTATCTTTCTCTATTATAAGAGTTGAACTATATGTTTTGTGTCGTAGAGTCTGTGATGTGCCAGTTGTTCCACAAGTCTTGATCTCTCTATTATACATTGAGGGTTGTGCCTGTGTTAAGGCATCAATCGGGGAGTTGCGTTGCCGATGATCCATTCCGAGCAACGCCTGCCAAAGGTTTTGGCCGGGGATTGGTAAACCCGTAACCTCCGGTTGTATCGCTTAACCGGTGACACACAACATCACTGTATAACAGTCGGGTCGGGGCGCCACACAGCACCACGTGCTTGGCAAGCTGAGGGGCAGACTCAATTAGCGCAATTTCAATGCTTACGTGAAAAATAATCTCTTGGTTATTGATCAATATGCTCTTAGCAAGACGAGGGAGAGAGGTTTAATGAACGGGGACATATTTATTTTGATTCTTGTATTCGTTTATGCACAATATTTGTTGCTATACGATTATTAAACTCCCAAAAGTGTAGTTTCTTGTTGTCGAAGAATAATGAGAGACAATCTGAGCCCATTGCACTATGCGCATATTTCAATATTTGTAAATAATTATTCTATACTCCAAGCCCTATCGCAATATGTGAGGGAAGGTTTTTTATTTGCTTAACTTCAAAAATCAGGAGGAAAGCAGAGGCGGGAAAATTTGTACTTTCGTTATCTAAATAGAAACAACATGTCGTTGTCCCCAATATTTGCATATCCCGTTGCAACGCATGGGCACTCAACTAGTGTTATTAGCATGAATTCTTTGAACACCATTATTGCTAATGCTATGGAAAAGTCTAAGCTTGGGAAAGCTGGTTTTGATGAAAATGATCTTTTTAGTTCCCCGGTTTTGGAGGAGAAAATTTGCTTTAATAATACTTTGCCTCCAATATATGATGATTATAATGATTGTGGTATTTTTAGTCCACGTACTATTGAGGATATAGTTTATGTTGACTATGATATGCCTCCTATATATGATGTTTACAATGATGAATATGATATTTTCAGTCCATCTACTATTGAGGATAAAATTCATTATGATTATTCTATGCCTCCAATTTATGATGATTACAATGATGGATATGATAGTTTTACTCCCACTATTACTAATAAAATTGATTATGCTTATGTGGAGAGTAATGATATTATTATGCTTATGGATCATGAAAATAATGCTTTATGTGATAACTATATTGTTGAGTTCATTCATGATACTACTGGAAATTATTTTGAGTGAGGAAAATATGGTTATAGAAATCTTCATGTTATTAAATTTCTTCTCTTTATGATGAAGGTTTTGAGCTTTCTCTTGATTTGCTTTTATTTTCTGGTTACTTTAAAACCTACTGGTCATTATGAGAGAGAGGGAGAGACATGGCTTCATATATCACAATAATATTAAGTCTCCTCTCTTTATGTTGAAAGTTTTGAAGTTGCACTTGTTTTGGCTTCCTATGCTAGTAGCTTCATGCTTCAATAATTTGTTTTCTTACAAGATTCCTTTGCATAGGAAGTGGGTTAGACTTAAATGTGTTTGATATTTTCTTCTTGATGCTCTCTTATATTCAACTCTTATTTCTATGAGAGCATCATTAAAATTATCATGCCTAGCTAAAAGGCTTTAAATAAAAGCGCTTGTGGGAGACAACCCATGTTATTTTTGTTTTGTTTTTTGTTTTCTTTTTCTTTTTGTTGAGTCAAGGATGTTGTTACCTCTGTAACACCTCCTTTGTATCTTTTTGTTTCTCGTTTTGTGCCAAGAAGAGCCTCTAATGGTAAGAAAGTGCAAAATTTTGGTTTGCCGTCCAGAAACAGATTTCTGTGTCCCGCTGCAAAAATTCTCGAAAAATCCCAGAACGTCATTTTGATCTGCACATTTTTGTGCGTAAACCTAAACTTTATATCTAACTTTCATTAGTTTCGAGTTTTCTGATTCGTGTTACGTAAGTGTCTCTAAAAAATTCATCTTTACTGGCTGTTCTGTTTTTGGCAGATTCTATCTTTATTCTGTATTGCCTCTTATACGAGCTTTCTTTGTGGTTTCTTTTTGTGGAAAGGTGTTACAAAGACATAGTATACGGTAGCTAATGTTAGAATGAGTTATTGAAATGTGTCCTTACAGAAACAAAGTGGATAAATTGTTTTGAGTACTAACCCTCAAATGAATTTTATGAGAAGTTGTGTGTGAAGGAAGTTTTCAAGTGTCAAGAAAGAGGATGATGAAAGAAGATCAAGAAGGACAAAAGCTCAAGCTTGGGTATGCCCATGGCACCCCTCTGAAATTATCAAGAAGTCACAAGCATCTAAGCTTGGGGATGCCTTGGGCATCCCCTTCTTCATCAACAATTATTAGGTCATCTCTAGTGAGACTATATTTTTATTGCTTCACATATTATGTGCTATTCTTGGAGTGTCTTGTGTGTTTTATTTTCAGTTTTGTTTTTATTTTGTTCTCTGGTCACTACAATGCTTGATCACAACATTCTTGTTTGGGAGAGAGACATGCTCCACTTTTTCTTAGAATACTCTTGTTCTTCACTTATATCTTTCTGAGTATTCTGTTTATGTTCTGTTAGCTTCTAGCTCTCGTTTTTCATGTACCTCTTGTTCAGAGCTATTAGTTCTTTTATAGAAAGTACTCTCTTGCTTCACTTATATTTGTTTGGAGAGTTGTTTAAATGAGTTGCTCGGTTGATGTGTTGGTTCAGAAAATGTTATGCATGTGGTAGTGGTATAATGAAAAACTTTGCATAGTCTTCTAGATCATTGAACTTTGATAACTTGATTCTTTGCAAATGTTTTGAGATATTAAGAAATTAGATGTTAATGCTTGCTGGTTGTTTAAGTTAAAATTTATTAGTGGTTGTGTTATTAAAGTTTGTACTGTGCTACAAACTCTACTAAAATTGTTGAAGGTGTAGTTGGTCTTGATAGTTGTTCATGTCTGAAAAGTAATTCGTAATAACATAGTTGCGTGCTAAGGTCGAGGGATCTAACGGGGTACTTGTACCGCCGTGGACAGCCCTCCTTGGAGTAAATTTAATCATGCTCTTAATGTTGAACCTGCTAGTTGTTTGCAATAAGTTTGTGAGTTCTTTTTGACTAATGTTGAGCTACGGTTTTTGGCACTTCCACCATTCAAAATTTGCTAGCCTCTTCGGTGTTGTTTATTGCCTTCTGCTCACATTGAGAGTTGTGCATACTTCGCCAGTACATCCAAATCCCGTGGGAGAATTTCCTCTTGTTCTCCTACACATAAGCCAAACATCTTCCTCAAAACAGCCACCATAACTACCTATCACGGCATTTCCATAGCTGCTTCGAGATATATTGCCATGCAACTTCCATCTTACATTACATGACTTGTTGTCATTTTTCATTGTTATATATTGCTTTGCATGATTCTATACAGCTGATGTGTGGTTTTACCCATGTTGCGCTAGATCATTGCACATCCTGCTACACTGGCAGAGGCACTCAGTTTCATACATCATGTTTTATTCATTATGAGTTATTTGTACCAAAAAGTGCGTTATCATATTAGGATGTTGCCCCTAAAGTGAAAAGTGCCATGGAGGCCATAAAAAAGAGAAACAGGAAAAAATATAGAAATAGAGAAAAAAAAGAAAGCAAGAAATAAAGAGAGAGGGGGCAACATTACTATCCTTTATCCACACTTGTGCTCATGTTTTAGCACCTGCAGTTTCATAGTCATCATTTGTGCTCATGTTTAGCACCTATACTCCATGTGAGAGAGTTTTCATGTTTTACTAGTATAACTATGTGGGGAATTTACGTTATAGAACTTGGGTTGTATATTCCAATGATGAACCTCCTCAAAAGTGTGCTAGTTGTTTGCAATAAGCTTGTGAGTTATTTTTGACTAATGTTGAGCTACGGTTTTTGGCACTTCCACCATCCAAAATTTGCTAGCCTCTTCGGTGCTGTTTATTGCCTTCTGCCCACATTGAGAGTTGTGCATACTTCGCCAGTACATCCAAATCCCGTGGGAGAACTTCCTCTTGTTCTCCTACACATAAGCCAAACATCTTCCTCAAAACAGCCACCATAACTACCTATCACGGCATTTCCATAGCTGCTTTGAGATATATTTCCATGCAACTTCCATCTTACATTACATGACTTGTTGTCATTTTTCATTGTTATATATTGCTTTGCATGATTCTATACAGCTGATGTGTGGTTTTACCCATGTTACGCTAGATCATTGCACATCCTGCTACACTGGCAGAGGCACTCAGTTTCATACATCATGTTTTGTTCATTATGAGTTATTTGTACCAAAAAGTACGTTATCATATTAGGATGTTGCCCCTAAAGTGAAAAGTGAAATGGAGGCCATCAAAAAGAGAAACAGGGAAAAAAATATAGAAAAAGAGAAAAAAAAGAAAGCAAGAAATAAAGAGAGAGGGGGCAACATTACTATCCTTTATCCACACCTGTGCTCATGTTTTAGCACCTGCAGTTTCATAGTCATCATTTGTGCTCATGTTTAGCATCTATACTCCATGTGAGAGAGTTTTCATGTTTTACTAGTATAACTATGTGGGGAATTTACGTTATAGAACTTGGGTTGTATATTCCAATGATGACCCTCCTCAAAAGTGCTCTAGATCTTCGTGAGCAACCAAGTTGGATGCACCCCCACTAGTTCCATTGGAGAGCTTTCATACACTTATAGCTCAATGTGCATCTGTTGCATGGCAATCACTACTCCTTGCATAGCTTCGATTATAAGACTTCCTCTTGTCTAATGATCACTTATAGCTTTGTGAGCCTTTCTTCCATTGGCCTTCCAAACCCCCATTATTATTCTCTTTGCCATAACATCCTGGTGCCAATACCAAATGCTTACGCTCACCGGTTGAGTAAAACTTCGAAATAGTTGATTCATTACATTTGTGATACTTTTACTTGACTGGATCATTTCTATGTTGTGAAAAATTGCTTGATGCTTGATTAGAAGGATAAAACTTCTACACTGAATACTTAAAACATCTATAATGAACTTTGTACGGTTTCATGTCTTTAAAGCATCATCCATGAAATATTTTGACTTGTTTAACTGTCTTGCTTTATCATCTGTTTGTTTAATATCAATTAAAGACATTTACTTTGAATGATTTGATTTCAGTTCATGTGCTTTACATTACTATTTGATCAAGATTATGTTGGTAGCATGTCACTCCAAAAATTATATTATTATCGTTTACCTACTCGAGGACGAGTAGGAACTAAGCTTGGGGATGCTGATACGTCTCAAACGTATCTATAATTTTTGATGTTCCATGCTTGTTTTATACCTATTGCTACATGTTTTATATATACACATCATAGCATTTTTATGCATTTTCTGTGACTAACCTATTAACAAGATTCCACAGTGTCAGTTCCTGTTTTCTGCTATTTTTCCGTTTCAGAAAACATGTTAAGGAAATATTCTTGGAATTGGACGAAAATCAACGTACCCCAATATTTCACCGACACGAAGACAAAGACCGAAGGGCGCACGAAGAGGCGACCCAGGGCAGCCACACCACACCTGGGCGTGGCCTCCCCCTCTGGCGCGCTGAGGTGGGTTGTGACCCCCTCGGGTGCCTCCAGCTGCCGCCCTTCGGACTATATATTGCCCCTGACCTAAAACTCCCGACCTCCGAAGGATTTTCCCAAATACGACTCCGAGCTCCGCCGCCATCCGAAACCCTAATTCAGGGGACAGAAGTCTCTGTTTCGGCACCCTGCCGGGACGGGGAATTGCCCCGAAGCCATCTTCATCACCGTTACTGCCTCCCATGATGCGCCGGGAGTAGTCCTTCATCGAGGCTGAGGGCTCATACCGGTAGCTATGTGGTTTATCTCTCTCCCATGGTGTGATCTTTATGTGATCATGAACATTGTAATCTAGTTGAATTCATAGATGTTTCCCCTTCATTATGTTATGGATATGCTACTCAATTGGTTTTATCATTGTAATCTTCGGAGTCACCTTTGTCCTACGGTGCGAAGTTGATAGTGCGCGTGCCGTGTGTGACTCTTTGAATTAAAGATTAGAGGGATACTTACCATGAGTGTTCTTGTGTTGGATGTCTCTATAAAATTATGGTGTTTGTTTAGTACTATTTTAGGGTGCTCATAGTGACAGCGTGGGGTGCCCTAGATGTGGAATACAAACTTTAAGGTGTGCTTTTGTAGCCCTACGCAGTGGTAATAGTGTTCGTTATCCAACAGGAGAATAATTCCGAGTAGCATCTAAGTGCATATTGAAGAGAAGGTATTTATATGTGTTCAGTTATATTATTATTGTTGAGAGTGACCACTAGTAAAAGTATGATCCCTAGGCCTTGTTTCCAAGCATCGAAACACCGTTTACTCTCAGTTCTGCTGCATGTTCGCTCGCTGCCATTTTTACTACAGATTTCAATTACCACTTGTAGTCATCCATATCACTTGTATTTCACTATCTCTTCGCCGAACTAGTGCACCTATACACCTGACAAGTGTATTGGGTGTGTTGGGACACAAGAGACTTCTTGTATCTTAATTGCAGGGTTGCTTGAGAGGGATATCTTCAACCTCTACCTCCCTGAGTGATAAACCTTGGGTTACTCACTAAAGGGAAATTTGCTGCTGTTCTACAAACCTCTGCACTTGGAGGCCCAACACTGTCTACAAGAAAAGAAGCATGCGTAGAAATCACCTATTCACCACCACACCGAGACTATGTCTTAGTTGGAGAGGAGGATGGTTGGCAGAATTCTGAGCCAGAAGTTTCAAGTGCCACTGGTTGGGATGACGAACCTTATGAGGGAACTCCTAGTGATCCCATTGTGATTCTAGCGGATGAAGGGGAGGAAGAAGTAACCAGTCGTGTAGTTAGGGGGAAGCCTAAGTTGGGACGAGCACGTAATCCTATTCTGATTGATTCAGATGAGGAAGATACTAAGGGAAAATGCGAGTATAAAGCCAAGTATACCCAGGGGCGAGTTTTTCTAGGCAGCCGAAGAGGGAACCTGATGAGGAGCCTCGGAGTTATTTCTGTAGCACTGATGCTGTGCCAACTGGTCTATATAATGCTACCGAGGGGGTATGGAGATGAAAATGTGTACGATGGAGAAGCGGCGGCATATAAGTACATCGATACTTATTTTGCCATGACTGATATGACTTTAGAAGCAAGCCCATCTGATCCAGAGTACCAGCCAGCAGCGAGAGTGAAGTTGCCTGGAATTCTCAGGAGGACCAGCCGTAATAGTTGGTGGAAACCTATGAAGTATGCGGAGAAGTGAAGCGAGACGGAGTGAATCAGTAGATGTACTATATGTATAATACCGAGTTATGTAAGGCGCATTGTAAGGTTGAACGTTAGCAATAAGTGAGGCCTACTCACTTTAGAGTGTGTTACAATTATGTACCCATGTTTGTAAGCCTACATGTATAATACATGGTATATGTTTGAAAAATCTTGTGTTCTTTGGATTTTTCTGGATTTCCACTGATTGACTAGTACTTGTGCATGGAATATGACTCGAAGTACATATGCATAATGTAATGGAGAGTTCTGATTCGATGTAACAAGACTAGAGGGATATGGCGGACATCGGTGAGGAGAGTGAGTTGCAGAGGCAGGAGCGTGAACTCAAGGAGAAACAAGATGCAGAAGCAGGAGGATTACCCTTACCACCACGGCCAATCACAGAGCAATGTTTTATGCAGTATATGCAGATGGTGGAAGAAGGCAGGCGCCAGGATCAAGAAAGGCAGAATAAATTCCTGCAAGATTTGCTAGAGGTGCAAGCAGGGCGAGCTAGGGATGAAGTACCCAAGGGAGTAACTCTATCAAATTTTCAAAATGCAAGACCAGTACCTTTTGACAGAGCACCAGAACCTATGGACGCAGAGGATTGGATTGCAGATACTGAAAGGAAACTCAATACAGTTGTATGTTCTGATGAGGAGAAGGTTAGGTATGCAACCCATTTGCTTACCGTGACCGGTAGCATCATGGTGGGAAGCCAGTGTGGCAAGTCTACCAGCCGATCATGTGGTCACCTGGGAGGAATTCAAGAAGAGGTTTAGAGAGGCCCATGTTCCTGAAAGTATTATGGAGTTAAAAAGGAGAGAGTTCGAGAACCTGAGGCATAATGAGTTACCAGTTGGACTACGTTAATGCGTTCAACATGTTATCAAGGTATGCTTTGGATGAAGTGGATACTGAGGAGAAAAGGAAGAAGAGGTTCATGAAAGGTCTGAATTCTTTCATTAAGATGCAATTGAGACTGGCGAAACCAAAGGAGTTTCAATAGTTGATTGATGCAGCGATAACTCCTGAAGATGACTATAAATCACTTCAGGAAGAAAGGAGGAAGAAGGCAAGAATGGAACCAAGGAAGTTTCAAGTTCAGAGGCCACCACCAAATATGCTATTTAAGCCTAAGCTTAGAACCGAAGGAAGAAAGCCTATTCCACGAAGCTTCAATCCTGCGAATAATCTTGTATGCAACAATTGCGGAATGAGAGGACATTTGATGAAGGATTGTCAGAAGCCCAAGATTATTTGTTTTGGATGTGGGCAAGCTGGACATATAAAACCTGACTGTCCGAATAAACAGAATCAGCAAGTAAGCCGAGGAACTGGTGGAGGAGATAACCAGGGTGGATGAGGATTCAAGCCGAGGAATGGAGGATTTGGACGGAATGCGGCGGACAAGGGCAAAGGGAAGCCATACGGAAAGCTGAATTGTACCAGTCTAGAGCAAGTCAACAACACCGACAATGCGGTGATCGTTACGCTCAAAATCCTTTCGCATGCTGGCAAAGTTTTGTTTGATACTGGAGCTACTACATCTTTTATATCACAACAATTTGTGGATGCATTTGGGATTAGATGTCAGCCGTTAGAAGTACCCATCACGGTCATGTCGGCCGGGGGAAAATTGGTAGTAGCGCAAGTCAAAATGGATCAAGTAATTATGATCTGTGATCGCGTCTATGACGCTGATTTGCTAGTAATTCCCATGAAGGATATAGCAGTCATCCTATGGATGGACTGGTTATCTGATCATGGAGCTCAAATAGACTGTACAGAAAAGACTGTATCTTTGAGAGGACCAGGAGTGTCGTGGGATTGTCACGGCAGATACTACCTGGGGGTAGTTTAGATTAGGGGACATGGCATCTCTGGTGTACAGGAGATTGTTTAGCTCTACGAGGACACAAGATTTACCCATGTTCAACCTCTCCATAGGAGATAAAGACCTACTTCCTGCTTGCTTGTTATTGATGGGTAGATCTCGAGACCCGGACTGCAATGTCGCCAAGCCTCAAGTCTAGGGTTACAAAGGGTTTGTCTCTCTCGAATCTCTAGTAGCTTGAGTTCTAATCGTCCCCCTTTCTCTATGACCTAGGAGCCGGTTTATATAGGTGACCGGGTCTCCTGGCCCTTTACAAGGTAAGCCCGGGTTCTATCCGTACTTGGAGTTCTACTCTATCTCTCCTATCTCTTCGTGCCCTCCAAGTCTTGTACTCCATGACGCGTACCGGTTCCGGGTCTTCTAGAACTTTCCTTGCGTAGGCCGGGTCACCAACAAGCTCTCCGGCCCATCAATGTAACCCGACCCATGTTGATGGTTAGCTGGCCTAGCCGGACCTCCTGCCCAGCGGGTCACGCTTCCCTCCTCATGGGCCTACCGGGTTAACATCCCCCCAGCAGTAGCCCCCAGGGTAACTCGGGCACCATGTGGGAGTGCTCCTCTTCTATCTTTAAGCTTCATTCTTCAGGGAGAGCCGCCATCCTTGCTGTCCAGGTTAACCTCCTGAAATAAGAATAGCATATAACAAATTTAAGACCGGGTTACATTGCTTTCATCTTAGCTAGGCCAGCTCTTCTTGGTGGTCCATATCATAACCCAGCTATGTCATACCGGGTTCGCACGCCTCCGGCTTATATTCCAACACTTAGTAAAAAACATCGATCAACCTTCAGTCAATCTTACTCCATATCTTTCAGAGAATATTCTCTTTGTCTTATCCATTTGTCATTGATTGTTAGCCCAATATCCTTATCTGCTCAACCTTTACTCTTTTACCCCTAGGGTTTTTACCCAGGTTATAAATCTGAGATTAGGGTAAAACAGATCTCACTTTCCCCATTTCCCCTATCTCTCCATCTTCTACCTCACGCGCACCTCTCCACCTCAATCTCGAATCAAGAAGCAGTGAGATAGCCAACGCCGCCGCGGCCATTTCTAGGCCAGCTCGCATCATTGCCCCTCTGATTCAGGTTCGTATTTCCACTAGAGCACCTCCGCATCTCCTCCGCACCGTAACCACCGCCGCGCCGTTGCTAAGGTTTGCACAAAACCAAAATTGGGCACACCTCAAGTTCGGCAAATATGGCGAGGGACAAGATCAAGGCGAAGGGACCCAAGGCCACGAAGAAGAACGCCGGCGGCGCGTCTAGCTTCGCCGCGGCCAATACTCCAGCTCCGGTGAACTGGACCAAATCCACTGTGACGGAGCTCACGCTACAAGTTCATCAAAACTGCGGCGAGCTTCCCCCCAAAGACGAAATCCATTGGCGTGCTCCTGGGGAGGAAATCCGCCCCGAACCCAAGCAAGGTGAAATTGTCGTTCTTCTCGATCATGTCACTCGTGGTCTCCGTCCTCCGGGTTCTCTATTTTTTCGCCAAGTTTTTAAATACTATGGCCTCACCACTTTAGACGTTGCTCCCAACTCCATCTTAAACATTAGCAACTTTGTAGTTTTCTGTGAAGATTATCTCCAGATGGCTCCCAGTTTAGAGCTATTTCTTGAAATTTTCTATTGCAACCCCTCTCGCAAAGATCAACCCCTTGGCCCATATGGTGGAGTTTCTATCCAGCGCCGGAAAGAGTGCACTTTCCCGGCTCTCGTTTTAGCCAGCCATCCCAAGGGATGGCAAAACACATACTTCTATTGCAAAGATACTTCACCCACCACCGAAGAGGCCCGGTATCCGGCCTTCTGCAATTCTCCTTTGATCTATGACCCCAAAATGAATAGCTACGTAGAAGACGCCAACCGGGTCTTAGTAGATTCTCTCCTTCGCCGGGCCAGAGCTCTACTTCCCCATGGCCTTAAAGGCACAGACCTTGTCAAGTGCTGGGTCGGTTGGTTCATCCAGCCATTGAGCATCAGGACCCGGTTATTCCACGAGTACACCGGCGAAACCACTGATGATATGCGTTACTCTGAAACGATGCTCACTGATGATCAACTCGTGAAGACCGCCAAGAAGCTTCTTGGCGAGAACAAAATTGCTATCGCACTGACCGGGCTTGCCCCGTTCAGCGCGAAGAACAAACCTCCCACGGTAAATCTCTATGTTTTCTTTTATCCTCATAACACCTGACCCGGTATTTTCTGACATCCGGGTTATATTTACTTTTTCTTAGGACCAAGACTGGTGGCGTGTGGACTACACCCCCGTGTCTTCTCCAAATGGTGAAGACACGGAAACAAATGAGGAAGAAGATGAAGAAGGTGAGCTTGACTCCAGAGGCCGGCTCTTCCTCGACCTGATTACCAGTGAGGTCGCTCACAGGGACTCTTATACTGATAACCCGACGTTTCTTATTCCAGCCCCCCCTGACCCGGCGGCTGCTGATATGCCGAGTCCACAAGCCCCTGAACCTCCAACTCAAAAGAGGACCCGAGCTGCGGTTATTAAGGTGCCTTATTCTCGCCTTTCTAATTATATGATGAACAACTCTCAAACTGAAGATCAACCACAGGAAAAAGAAGCTGCGAAGGAAGCTGAAGCCAACAAAAAGCGCAGGACCCGGTCCTCGATGAGCCAGGAATCCCTCAGCGCAGGTATTCCCCCTTTTGCTCCAAATCGCCGGGTCAAACAACTTCAGAAGACTCCCAGTACTTCACACCCTTTAGCTGGCAAAATCCGGGCCGCTAAATCCTATTCTTTATCAGTTTCTTCCTCGGACAGCGTGAGCACGCCCGAGGATTTCCAGATCAACACTGGGTAAGACACACTTGCTTCTTATACTTTCTATACTCCCTCTTTTTGTATACACTTTATAATAACAACTGTTCTTTTTTCAGAGCCAAGGCAACTTTGGAAGATGACCCGGATTCTCCTCCACGTGCTTCTCCTCCACCAGCCGCGACGGAGCGCGCTCACTTGGAGGCACACGTCAACGAGCCTGTTGTGATGGACGAGCCAATGGATGACCCGGCTCATTTTGCATCTCCAAAATCATCTCCTCCTCACGCACCCGAGCCTGCTTCTGAACAGTCTCCTGCACAAGGCTCAGGTACAAAAGATGAGGAAGTTGTGGTGACCGGGTCTCGACAGATCCCAGTTGATGGCATCTCCACCGTACTTGCTAAGGTGGTAGCTCCTGAAGTGAAGCCGGTCTCACCGCTCATGGAAAGAGCCCGGTTATTTACACTGATTTGCCGCCTCTGGAATCCATGTCAATGTCGGCTCTCCGTGATGAATATTTCACCTGGCTCGCTCAACACAAGGGCTTCGAAACTGACCTGGTCAACATGATGCAGAAGCGCTATGAGGTAATCTGTTTGCTTACTCTTGTCTTTACCTATATACCACATACCATGTAGCCCCCAAGCTCTAAGATTATCACTTATTGATGAGTTTGGTGCTTGCAGCAATCTCACTTAGAACATAAAAAACTTCAAACCTGTAGCCCCCAAGTGTCGGGCTGTCTGTTCACAGCAGCCTGGGACTTAACCTTAGAAATTTTTTGAGCTTCGCGTGTGTAGCCCCCAAGTGCCGGGTTGTGATCCTGCAGCAACCTGGGACTCCACTTTTTAGACTTTGTTGGTAGAAGTTTAACTCTGTAGCCCCCAAGTTCCGGGTTAACTTTCCTGCAGTAACTCGGGCTTAACCATATACCTTTGCTTTTTGTTAACATGAGCATGTCACCAAGACCGGCCAAGAAATTTCCCGGCTCAAGGACAGCTTGAAATCTGAATCCAATGCCCGGCTTACAGATGCAGAGCAACTGCAAGCTCTGGAAGAATATGCAGAGCAACTGCAAGCTCTGGAAGAATATGTCACTAATCTAACCCAGGAAAACTCAGACCTGAAGAAGGAAATGGAGGAGCACGTAGAAAATTGGAAGGAGCAGCTATCACACCTTCAGAAGAAACTAGACTCCACCACTGCAGAGCTGAGCCAGCTGAACAAAACGATCAACTTCATGGTCACCTCACTAGTTGGTAAGTACTTGTACTGCAATTCTGGTTAACTCAAACCCGGCTTCTGGTGCAAAATAACTGATCTTCTCCTCTACAGGCCCACGAGACTCTTCTCTTCGCAAAACTGCTGTTGACAAGGTGAAATGCCTGTATACTCTCGTGCGCCAACTATATTTTGGCAGCTGTGAAGTTATCAAGGCCGTCAGGAACTGGGAGAACCCGCCAAGTACTTATTCGGAAGTACTTGGTCATTTATCAACCATGCCTGAGTGGATTCAATTGTGGAAGAGGTTCTCCGGCAGAGCCGGCGTGATGCATGGGCTTGCACTAGCCAAAGCATATCATCCAACCTTTGACCCGGCGCCACTCTTGGGGGGCTTTCCTGAGTTCAATTATGATGGCAGCAAGTTCGACAAGAAATCCTATACCAGAGCCGTGAAGCAGACCCGATACGTGGCCACAGAAATTGCCAACAAGATGAAGCTTTCCACCTTGCAGTATGGGTACAACAAAGAAAATGAAGAAATTGTGGATGCTGAGCCGGCCCGCATCGATCTGCTCCAAAGCTATAAGGACTCTGTTGCCAAAGACAAGACTGCTCCAAGCTCTTCTACGCCAGTTGTGCCACCTCCGAGCCGCGCTGCAGTTGAAGATGATGATGAGAACCCCTTCGAGTCTCTCTTCCTTGTTACCTGGCGCGGAGAAGAAGCCCCCAAGACCCGGACCGAAGCTGCGGAGGCGACGCATGGTGACCCGGCAGGCACAAAGGAGGATAGCTCCAATGCCACCGCTAAAGATAACCCGGCCACTGCTTCCGCTGGTAACCCGGCTCTGGATGCCGAGTCTTGAATAACTGTGCAGATGCTCAATCTCTGCGAAAAACAATCCATTTGGCCCTGATGGGCAATTATGTAATAACTTAATACTTTTATCATTATTCTTTTGATGGTGTGTTTGTACACCTTGAAACTTTGCTTAATATGTAATGAACCTTAGTGCTTTCTCTTAGTCCTGCAAAGTTTGTGGTTTTGATGACCTTTTGGTTTCTTTTAACTTTGAGCCAACTTTCGCATGGATTTTCTCTGTCGCATCTTCTCTGATAAAAATAGAGTCAGGCAAGTCCCAATGGGCATCCTGATTGATTGATTTTACAGGTGAGTAATCAGGCCATATAAGTGCGAGTCACATCAAGCTCTAGTTAGATAACCAAGAAAATAGTGGCTATAATTTTTTTAGCCGGGTCACAGGATTAAAGCTGTACCAAAAAAAGATAATCAGCCCCCATGACCCAAGTGGCATCGAGGCCGGGTCTTGAGTATACAACTGTACTATTCAAGTAACTAGCTAAATGCCCGTGCGTTGCTACGGGTTAAAATCTTTGAATGATTTGTATTTCAGAAATATGCCGAGAGGTACAATTTCGGTCCTTACCCTCCACCCCATTAAACAATGTTGAGAAAGGTGAAACCGGTTTTACCAACTGGTTGCGAGCAAGGTACAACTTAACTGACACTGAAATTTAAAAAAATCGTGTGGTGACAATGCTTGTATTACACACATCTTCTCTATCTAAATAGGAGCACCTCACTACATGATTTTCCTGTGTTCTGGTGAAGCCACGTCATCCACAAATATCCTGAATATTTTTCTCTGAGAGAACTTCGTTGGCCCTTGGTTGCACCGCTTGGGCATATCATCGTGATCAAGAGAATAGAATTATATAATGGTATTTTCTTACTCAAAACTCAGAAGCAAATTAGTAGCTTCATTTGGTTTACTTTGGTGCCTGCTTGCAATAATACTTTTTGAAGCAATATTAATGACTTGGGCCATTGTTGAAAACTAACTTCATTTGCTTGCTTTCTTTTGCAATACTTACTTTTTTTTAAGGACTACTTATTGGATGAAAACTCCACTTCGTAACGTCAATCTTTAGCTTGCAAAATCAAATCATATCTCCATCCGCAACTAATGAATATTCGTGTAACAGTCATGTTTAGTATCGTGTATATAAGAACCCGTGTTCAGTGCCATGTGTCAATATGCTTTAAAATAATAATTTCAAAGCCTGTGTACTATTAGTTTGTCCTTAACCACATGCAAATTTATTGCAAAGACGAGAACCAAGCGAGATTAGTGTTTCATCAGTATAGATTACTTTTTCATGGTTGTTGAAACCAAGCCATTTAGCATTTAAAACCTTATTAGATGTCCCGCACTCCCGCAGCAACACGCGGGGTATCCATCTAGTACACACAATACGTTGAGTACAAAGTGGTCTATGTACATAAGAACACAAAAGGAAGACAGAACCCCCAATATGGGTCAAAACAAACATAATAAATTTTGAAATGGCACAATGCAGCAACTATATTTCTTTCACACGTTCTCGCTTCTGATTCTATCAATGGTCACATAACAGGAAGTTTGCAGACTACATAGCCATAATTTGTCTCGGATCTCCTGGCTCTGCACACTTGCATCATCCAATAATTGGCTGTGAACCCTTGTGGACAACAGACAATGATTTCATTGACCAATTGATCTGTGAATGGATAAGTCTACAACCAACAATATGAGAGTAAAATATTTGTATCAGGAAAGAATTACATAAATTAAAGCAAATCAGCGATACAACAAATCAATAAAATTACCCAGTGTTCTACTGGAGCTACACATCGCGCTTTTCTCAAATAAACAAGACTGATGTTATATTATCAGAAACAAGAATAGTGGAAGAATATGTTGTTGTTAGACCACATCAACCAGCGATATAATCCATTTTCAACATCTCAACATAAACAAGCTAACCTCAAGAGAACAACAAGCATACCTCCTCCGGGTCAATTAAAGATGTTTCGCAGAGCATCCCAGCCATCCGTCTCATCCTACCCAAGGACCTGGCGAAGGTAAGAATATTGTTCAGAACTTGGCAGCTTGCGCACTAAACAACACCTCGTTTTTCAAAGATAATATACGTATATCATGTTCACAGTTATGTTTCCATGCTCGGACTTGAGTTTCTTCAAGCAATCCTGTAACAAGTAGCATACAAAATGATTTTAAACTGACTGAATAAATTAGGAGTGAACAAGCTTCCAAGTAGGCACTTCTCCAATACATGCGCAGAATATTCTGATTCTCTAAAGATGAGTGCAAACCTGACTTTCTGAAAATCATAATATTACCAGTCTAATAAGGTAATCTTCTAATCATCTAAATTATTTGCTATCAGCCAACAGAACGGAATCTAATGCAACGGGAAACATTATTATTCGAAACATGGTAATTTTGTTTCTTAAATGTGCTAAGGTATTATTTGGTAGCACGTTCCACCATGGCATTTGTGAATAAAAGGTGTTTCCCACAATTCGTACGAACTAAGCATGCTATCAATTAGTATCACACGAATTGAAAAGAGTTAACATTGCTGGGATGATATAAAGAGAATAGGGAATCACATACCGCGAATACGTTTCTCTTTACAAGAGAAAATGCACGAGTAAGTTACAAACCTTTTGTTTGGGAATCATTTCCTGCAGCTCGGACATAAGATCCTGCATTTTCAGAAACACAACCAATTCAGGCTCAGCACATATCATAATTTCCCGATAAAATCTAGCCATGGAAAAGCGACCAAAAGTTTCTAGTTCACAGGATATTATACAAATTCAAGCACGGAACAGAACAGGAAGGCAGTTATCTTACGTGATAGGAAGAGCTCTACATCTGCCATCTTCTTCAGCGCTACAAATGGTTTTCGTTTCGATGTGTAGCTCTAATTTAACATGTAAAGCAAAAAATAACTTGTCTTTGAGACCAGTCTGCCTACTGAACACATGGATGATGGATGGAAAATGGCAGATCGCTTGATTGTCTTCACTGCAATATCAGTTGCAGATGGATTATAGGTGTTCCTGTTCAAGTTAAAGACTCTGGAACATTTAGGATCTTATGTAACTGGATCAGGAAGTGCTAGATATATGTACTGTATTAGGAGCCTATGCAACCTAATCAGGTACTCCCATTATATTCTTTACATACTAATATATATTTAGCTGCCAGACAACATATTGTCTAATGAAGATTTCCTTAATGTCACACTGGTACCATAGCAAGCTCCTAAAATATCTTTCAAACTCACTATAAAGTATTTGAGCACTCATACTTGATAGTAGTGGAAGCCGAAATAAAATACATTCCATACTGGATCTACAAGTTAGAGCACAGTGGATCTTTTTGAATAATTAGAACGGGGGAAATATTATACGCACATGAGGTGATGAGGACCATCCTAGATTCGGAGATTCCAATCCGGATACACCAAAATTCTGAACCTGGTAGCTAACAGGAATAGGAGCAGGTTACGGGAATCCTTACCTCGACACGGCCGCTGTGTTCGCGCCGTCGCTCCATAGGCCACTGCACGCTCCGAGCCGCACGACCTCTTCCTCTACCGCCCCACCCTGAAAAGAAAATTCTCAACCTTTAATTTTCTCAACCTGAAAAGAAAATTAAAATAACATATGAAATTAAACATATCAAAAATATCAAATTAACAAAACTCAAAAGGAACATACACATGCTAAAGGCCAAGCGATTGTTACTCCTGAGGGAAAATCATCACCAAGTGTCATACAATTTTCCCTTTTTCGTACCAAGCGCTCATCTTCGTCAATAGGCTTTCAAATTTCAATTGCATTCGGTTGGGGTCTTTCCGCATTACAAGGCTTTGTGACATAGCACATGCTATAAATAGTTACCCGTACTTCTTTATCACTTACATCCAAGGAAGATAATCACACAGCAAGTTAACAAAGTTAATCAAGTACAAGCAAAGAGTATATCAACCTCAGCATCGGACAGTGAAACAACTGCTAATGCTTCTAGTGCGATACCTTGCAGTCATCCGGCCCTGCCTTCGGGCGCCATAGCGGGGGAGGACGAGGACGTAGAAGAGGGAGGCCACGGTGCATGCCGCCGCCATCCACAGCTAGGCCACGCCGCCCCCATGTCTTATACGCGCCTGCATGCACGGAATTCATCAGCCAAACGAACCAATCAAGTCAGGGAAGAAAAACATAGATCGATTCAGAACGCACATACATGCACGGCATTCAGGCAGGGTACTCACGGAGGCTAGCTCCCCAACAGATCAGCAATTCCTTGCTCGCTTCTGACATCCCCAAACCATCGGATCATCAAATTGCATAGCGGGAACCAATAGGGTAAAATCAAGAAAAATCCCCAGCATCATCAAGCTCGACGGATTACAGCCCAGATCCGTCCAAATCGATACGGCAAGAAAATAATTCGAGAAACGAAATTTGTTCATAGGCGGATGGATCCATTACCTGGAGGAGAGGTGACTGGAATCACGTGGAAGATTCGATGGGGGAGAAGCTAATGCGCCGCTGTGCTCTCGCGGTTGCAGTCACCAATCATCGACGCCTCCATCAGCACTTGCGGCGGCAAGCGCCTATGGCGCGAACGCGCGAGGTGCCGAGCTTTTGGTGCAGGGTGGTGAACATGGGGACGGGGGCGGCGGCGAGGAGGAGTCGGAGCCGGTCGACGCCGCTCTGCGCCGGACACGGGTGAAGGACGGCGGCTCCGTCTTGAATGGTGAAGGATCGCTGTAGTTAATTTCTTTCCTTCCGTTGATTGATGTAATTAATTGTCAAAGCCATGCGTGATTTAAGCCATGCGTGATTTAAGTAACGTAGACAGCGTGCGCACAGTTGGCCCGGCCCATGTTAGCGATGCTTGGACGAACAATAGTAGCGATGTTGGACGAAATTTTCTGCCAAGGTTACGTACGTACCAACTCCCATTTAATAGTAAAGATCAACCCCCAAGACTTAAAATATATTGCTACGCTACGGCGGGTCTCAATTGAAACCAGCCGGCTTTCAAATGATTGCGTATAAAAAATGACAACATAATAAAAAATGAACATGTAAATAACAGCAGTATAAAATTGAATATGTGAATAGTGTGAAAATTAAACATGTGAATAACAACCATATATATAAAAGTAATGATGCAACCAAAAAGTGAATAATAGGATAACTTTCAACCTTCACTTTATTAATATGAAAGGTTTGGTCAGCAAGCCGACTCATTAAAAACCTTCCAGCCCCCTTAGGTACCCTGGTAAGGAAAAGAGCGCGTCTGAAACCTGCTGCCTATTACATCGTGTATTACACTTGATAAACTTGATCTGATATTAGGTATAATATGGGCGTAGCTGGGCGATGTTCCATGGCCGCTCGCGCTCTTCTAGTGATTTGGTGGAGTGAGTTGTGTTATTCAAACACTCTGATTCTTCTCTTGCATCCACCAAGTAGTATGAGCCATTGTGCAAATTCCGGCTTATAATGAAGGGTCCTTCCCAGTGAGGAGATAACTTGTGCATCCCATCTTTTGATTGCGTCCATCGCAGCACTAAGTCCCCTTCCTGAAAATTGCGTGTTCTAACCCGGCGGCTGTGATAACGCCGCAAATCTTGCTGGTATATTGCGGATCTTTCTAGGGCTTGCTCCCTGTGTTCCTCCAATAGGTCCAGAGCATCTTGCCGGGTCTGCACGTTTTCCACTTCAACGTAAGCCGCCACCCTTGGCAAGTCATGAATAATGTCACTTGGTAAAACTGCCTCTGCACCATATACCATGAAGAACGGTGTCATTTTTGTGGATCTATTTGGCGTCGTGTTGATACCCCAAACTACGGAGGGCAACTCCTCCACCCAAGCCCCAGCAGCCCTGATGCACGGGACCCGGAGACGTGGCTTCAATCCTCTGAGTAGTTCTTGATTTGCACGTTCCACTTGACCATTGGCTTGTGGGTGAGAAACTGAAGCAACATCAAGACGAATACCATTATTTCCACAAAACTTGGCTACCTCTCCCAAGGACATGTTGGTTCCATTATCTGTGATTATACTGTGAGGATATCCAAAGCGATGTATGATTTTCTGCAAGAACTGTACTGTTGTGGCTGCCTCGCAATTTGTAACTGGCATGACCTCAACCCACTTGGTGAACTTATCAACAACAACCAGGAGGTGGGTTTTCTTGCAAGGGGACATTTGAAAAGGACCCACCATATCCATACCCCAGACTGCAAACGGCCAAGTCAAGGGTATTGTTCGAAGCTCTTGAGCCGGCACATGAATTTGCCTTGCATACCTCTGACATCCATCACATCTGCTTACCAGGCGCTCCGTGTCTGCCAACGCAGTGAGCTAGAAAAAACCGTGTCTAAATGCTTTTGCCACTAGGGATCTCGTGGATGCGTGGTGACCACAATCACCTGATGCATGTAAAATGCATACATGAACTTTGCATTGTATTACTTATATTTCAATCATATTTGCATTATATAAGGGTTATATCATTGTTTTATATTGATTTTGGGAATATTTCATAGTTTCCCTATTTTTCTGGAATTAACCCTGCACAGGCAGAAAACCCTATTTTCTATATTTTGATGTTTCAGGGACCCAAACGACGTCCAAATGACCTGGAAATTTACGAGCATCAGTTTTTGGAAGGAACGAAGCGTGGGAGCGAAGGAAGCGAACAAACGGAGGCCCGAGGGCCAAGATAGGGTGGCCCACGCGGCCAGATTCCTTGGTCACGTGGGACCCACCATCTTGGGCCTCGAGGCTCCGTTGCCGTCGATCTTTTTTCCCGAGCCTCCGTCTTGACCTAAAAACGACTATAAAAATAGTCCCCCGACGGCTTTCGGAAGAGAGCGCCGCAGAAACACAAAACCACGAAACAGAAGACCTGGAGCTGCAGATTGGAGGGGGAAAACTCCGGCGGGGCGCTGCCGGGGTGGTCTCCATCTTCTCCAACATCTCCACCATCATCACCATGATGAAGGGGGAGTAGTCCACCCCCTGGACTTTGGGTTTGTGGTGGTAACTTGATCCAATCTCTCTATGTATGATCATTGTTGAAGTCCATATGATGTGCCTTGCATGATTATGGAACTATCTTTGTAATTCCTATGGTGGATATTGTGGTGTGATATGATATTATGTTATGCATTTACCGTCATGTTGGGATTTTATGGTTTGTCATACTTTGGAATACATCTATGTTACATGCAATGGATTTATCTATTCTTAATGCCTTGTTTATCCGCGCTAATGGGGTGGTTGACAACCATCTCAGTGGGTAGATGAGAGGGATGTGGATGCACGCACATTAATAAATCATTGCACTTGTTCTTAGAATATGTTTTCCTTTAAGAGTATGATGTATGTGGGTAGAGAGTGGCCTAGTGACAGAAGGCATAGGCATTAAGTCACAGTAATGTCGCCCAACATTCTTTATCTAGGGGTAAAAAGGAAGAAGTATGATGTGGGAGTGACAACAAACCACGCTAGACTTACGAGGGTGACCCTAGCAACACAAATGATTATTTTCTTTTAACTATGTGTCTTAGGACATGTAGCCGTCATAGAAGTTACCATTAAAGCATGACAATTGTGTGTACTTTTTATCTATAACATGATAATCACCATAGATGGGAGAGAGAGTGATAAGGATCAACCCCGTCGATCCTATGAGTTTTGCCCGATCTTTCACAGCGAGACAACCAAGGTAATAATTCTCCCAATTACACGATGAACGCAAACCTGGAGAAGAGGAACGAATCCAGCAAGCAACGTGATGAAGATCACCACGCCTCCAACCAAAGTACGACAATCCTTGATGAACACAAGAACCTCCGCAGCAATCTTTATTACAAACTGATAAACGGCATCGCCGTCCCCGGAGGGATGCTTCACCAAGAAACACACGTAGTAGTTTTTAGACTAAAATTCTGAACCCCTTCTAACTCGCAGCCCCTAGCCTTATATGGAGGGGAGGGGTGCTACAGTACCGCGCTACAGGACCACGCTACAGTACCACCCTACTAGTGGACCCTACCTTGACTTGGTTGGACAGGCCCAAACCAAGCCCAAACTCATAATTATTAAAAACTCTAATTATTTAAAATAGCAACACACGACTAATACATCTAGCTTGGTGGAGTCCTGAAATTGGGCTTCACCTCCTCCGTCGTGCCCGTATCAGAGAGAGGATTAAGTGAACCCATGAACCCATGTCCATTGTTCCTATAAGAGAAAACCTTTGTCTTGTCCTCTTGCATTGAAGAGGATTGGGACACTTTTACATTCTTGTTTTGTTACATTAAACTTCCATCCATTAAATCAACCATCTTGTTCTTTAAACTTGTTTAGTGCATAATCAACTAAAACTTGTGACACTTTAGTTGTACGGAATAGATAACTTTTCCTTCTTGCTCCTGCGGATCGATACCATACTTCCACATTGAGAGGTGCTACAGTGATCCCCTGCTCTTGGGGGTTATCATCACCCTCATGAATTTCCTTCAAAATTTGCTGGCCCTCTTCTGGTGACACACATCGCTGGAATACACCTGAAACGCTCCGCTTATAAAGCTCGCTATCGATAACTACGTAAGCCTTGGCCCGGCGCAAAATTTGCTGGGCAATAACCTCTTGTTGTGGTAGCTCTCCTCGCAAAAGATACGCCAAGTATGGCTCTGTCCACTCTGGAATAACGTGTAAGGCGGCAACAAACTGTGATTCTGGATCATCTGGGTAAGCAAGTTCTTCCTCTGTTTGAACTTTGACTGATGGGCTCCACAATTCATCCAAGAAAACATTAGGTGGAACCGGCTCTCTGCACGAGCCAAGCCTTGATAAAGCGTCTGCCGCCTCGTTTTTCCTGCGATCAATGTGCTCCACCTGGTAGCCTGAGAAGAACCCGGCCACCTTGTCCACTTCCCTCCTATATGCTGCCATGGTTGCATCTTTTCTATCCCATGTTCCAGATACTTGCTGTGCCACGAGATTCGAGTCTCCATAGCACTTGATACGCTTGACGTTCATCTCTTTTGCCATGCGCAAACCATGCAACAGGGCTTCATACTCAGCCACATTGTTGGAGCAATCTAAGTGAATCTGTAATACATAACTCAATTTATCGCCTTTGGGTGAAGTTAAAACAACACCAGCTCCTGATCCCTCGTACTGCTTGGACCCGTCAAAGTGCATAACCCATGATTTAGTACTTGGTGCAACTGGAGGTGCACTTGTCTGCGTTCAATCATTAACAAAATCTACTAGTGCATGTGACTTGATGGCTGTTCTAGGTTCATAGTTGATGTGATATGGCCCCAGCTCAATTACCAACTTAGCAATTCGTCCAGTAGCTTCTGAATTTCTGATGATATCTGCCATTGGAATAGAACTAACCACTGTGATTGGATGTTCCTGGAAATAAGGCTTCAATTTCCGGCTCGCCATAAAAACTCCAAAGACTAGCTTCTACCAATGTGGATACCGCTGCTTGGCATCTGACAAGACCTCGCTAACATAATAGACTGGCCTCTGGACCGGGTACTCTTTTTCTTCCTCTTTGCGCTCAACCACGACCACGGCACTGACTGCTCGAGGACCGACAGCAACATATAACAGCATGCGTTCTTTGGGACCCGGGGCTGCCAGGATTGGCGCCTCTGACAGCTGCTTTTTCAAGGACTCAAATGCTTTGTCTGCTTCCTGGTTCCACACAAAGTGATCTGTTTTCTTCAAGAGCCGGTATAATGGTATTGCCTTCTCTCCAAGCCGGGAAATAAACCGGCTTAGCGCTGCTACGCACCCTGTAAGCTTCTGTACATCTCTCAATTCTTCTGGCTTTTTCAGGGTCTGTATGGCCTTGATTTTCTCTGGGTTTGCCTCGATCCCTTGTTTTTACACGATGAAACCAAGGAGCTTCCCTGCTGGAACACCAAACACACATTTTGTTGGGTTAAGCTTCAGATTTGCAAATGTCTCCCTTAGGTCGTCAATGAATGACCTGGCTTTTTCTGTCTTTATCACCACATCATCTACATAAGCATGGACATTGTGCCCAATCTGGTCATGAAAACATTTCTGGATACACCTCTGATACATTGCACCTGCATTCTTCAGCCCAAAAGTCATAGTTTTGTAGCAAAAAGCACCAAAGGGGGTTATAAACGAAGTTTTTTGCCAATCCTCCTCTTTGAGCTTGATCTCATGATACCCTGAATACGCATCCAAAAAACACAACTCGCTGCATGCGACAACATCGATAATCTGATTAATCCGTGGCAATGCAAAAGGATCCTTGGGGCAATGCTTGTTCAAACTTGTGAAATCTATGCACATTCTCCACTCATTATTTTTCTTCAGTACTAGAACCGGGTTAGCCAACCACTTGGGATGGAAAACCTCCATGATAAAGCCGGCTGCCAATAGCCGGGCTATCTCTTCTCCTATAGCCTTTCTTCTTTCCTCATTCATTTTTCTCAAACCTTGCTTTACTGGTCTTGCTTTGGAATCAACATGTAAACTGTGCTCAACGAGTTCAGTCGGTATGCCTGGCATGTCACTAGGTTTCCATGCAAAAACATCCCGATTCTCACGGTTGAACTCGATGAGCGCGCTTTCCTATTTATCAGTTAAGTTAGACCCCACGGCGAACTGCTTGGAAGAATCGCCGGGTACAAAATCTACCATCTTTGTGTCTTGGGCCGCCTAAAATTTTGCCCTGTCATCTTCTACTGTTGGCCTCTTCAGGGTTGTGCGATCATCTGGGTCTACCTTGGACCTATAATACTTAAGCTCTTCCTCTGCGCAAGCCTGCTCTACTAAGACGGCATCTCCTTCGTCACATTCTGCAGCCATATCCTTACTTCCATGGACAGTGATGATCCCTTTAGGACCCGGAATTTTTAGCTGTAGGTACACATAACACGGCCTCGCCATGAACTTTGCGTAGGCCGACCTACCGAACAATGCATGATACGGGCTTTTCAACTTCACCACCTCGAACGTGATCCATTATGACCGAAAATTATCCTTAGACTCGCCAAAAGCAACTTCCAATGAGATCTTTCCCTCTGGGCAGGCTAATTTGCCCGGAACTATACCATGAAAAACTGTAGATGTTTTCTGCAGCTATGACACCTTGAGACCCATACGCAAGAAAGTTTCCCAGTATAAGATATTGATGCTACTTCCACCATCCATTAACACTTTCTTGAACTCATAACCATGCACCTGTGGTGCAACCACCAAGGCTAGCAGACCCGGGTGCTCTACAACATCCGGGTGATCTTGTCTACTCCATGTTATCGTGTGCTCTGACCACCTCAGGTATCTCGGGTTGCAGTAGAAACAACATTGACAGCTCTCTTGATTAACTTCCTCTCCCTCCTGGATGTACCAGTGGTGTGAACGTGATACTGACCAAGCTGTTTTGGGTTTTGCTGAAATCCGCCCTAGTTATTCTGACCAGCCCCCGCGTTGTCGGCTCCTGCGTTTGAACCTGGTGGTGGTCCGTTGGCCGGGTCCTCCACCACGGCCGCCGCCATGCAACAACCTCTGTATCTCCTCATTTTCCATCTCTGTAAATCAACGCACTGCTCCAAAGAATGATTGGCGGGTCTGCCGTTCCTGCTATGGCGAGGACACGACATCCTGAAGGCCTCTATGTGACTAGTTGGGCGTGGCGGGCCTCGATAATTGTTTCCTCCATTATAATTTCCCTCTGTCCTGGGCTTCTGAAACCCGGTATTTGCATTGGCAACCAACTCTGAATTTCCCTCACCATACGGCCGCTTGTTCTGATTTCCACCATTGTTGTTACTATGGTTGTTATTGTTCTGTCCTCCCCCATTGTGGGTTTTTCCTCCATTGTTCGCATTGCCCTTCCCTTTTCTTCCTCGCTATCATCTTTGGTCTTATCAGTGGAAGCGTGCTTGTTGCATGCATCCATCAACTCTCCCATGGTGATTTCTGCGACCCGGCTACTGGACTTCATGCGTCCCAATTTCTGAACAAGGGGGTCGTATCTGCAAGTTTTCTCCATGGATTGTATTGTGTTCCTGGGAAGGATCTCTGTGGATGAATGAAGGATCTCTGTGACCCGGCGCATCCAGCTGCGAGCTGATTCATTTTTCTTGTGCACACACCGATCCAGGTCCTCAATTGTGTAAAGCCGCCTGCAAGTTCCCTGAAAGTTCTTGATAAAAGCTGCCTTGAGCTCGCCAAAGATTTGATGGACCTCTCAGGGAGAGTATTAAACCAAAGCTTGGCCGCACCATCTGTCATCATAAGATACATGAACTTGGCGTGAAGATTTTCTGAAGCGTTGCGAATACACATGGCCATCTCATAACTACTCAACCATGTTTCTGGATCCATGCTAGGATCATAATTTGCAATTTTGCTGGGTTCTTTGAACTTTTTCGGGTAAGGCTCTGCTCTGATGGCATCTGAAATACACTTTGGCCCAGCCAAATTTGCTTGAACCGGCCTCCCCATTGACGCAGGTGAACTCACTGCTGCTCCTGCTGCAGGCGCCACGCCGGCTCCTCCAACGCGCGCTGCAGAGCTTGCTGCACGCCTTGCTCTTGAATTGTCAACTATTGCTTGTGCGGCCGATGCTGCAGGTGCGGCTTGCCTGGGCGGTGGAGGCGGCAATTGTTGATTTTCCTGCTCTGCTCTCCGCCGTGCTGAACTTGTCTGAATATGCCTCGGGCTTTCTCCCTGGCGGCTCCCGAGCGGCTGTTGTATGATGTTCCATGTAAACCACTTCTATTATCAGGATAGTTGCCTTGCTGCACCACAGCTGTGCGCAGCATATCTATGGCGTGCCGGGTCTCCACCTCTCGAGGTGAATTTCCCAAAGGAATACGGTCGAGCGCTAAAGTTGCGGCGTACAAGTTATCCATTGGGTTGTTGTAGTGACCCGGCGGGGTGTGAAATCTAGGTAGAGGTGGTGGCATGGCTCCAGTGTTTCCTCCGGCTCCTCTGGTAGGCACGCGCGGTGACCCGGCTGGGATAGTGTCGAGTCTCGTTCCACCGGCTCCCCCGGTTTGTCCTACTCCTGTTCCATAAGCGGGGATCTCCTGCACGATCCTGACTGGCTGGTCCTGCGGAGTAACAAATAAATTAGTCGGATTTAAAGTCTCACCTTGAAGGGGTAACCGGCTTTGATGCCTCCTGTTCTGCACCCAGGTCATATCGTTGTGGCGGTTCTCCAGGATGCTCACGTTGTGTCGCAGGCGATTTTCTTGCTCATCCAACAGCTGATGTCGGGTTGCCATTCTCTGCTTCTTTGTTTCGACATCTCGCCGCTGTTGCTCCAAGGCCTGGCGTGTGGTGTCCAACTCTCTGGCTCGTACAACAGCGTTCTCCAGTGTCACCACCACCGCAAGTGCAGTAGGATCCAATACCAAGTTGTTACTAAACAGAGCCGGGTTTGGGAGATTGGAAGTCCCTCCACCCAAAGCCCTATTCATCAGGAATCCAAACGTGTTCATGTGGCGCGCAGCATCGTCACTTTCACTGGTAACTGAAGCAGCTTCTCCGTCGACCCGGGCTCATGGCGGGTCTTGAATCATCAAAGGTTGTTGCTGGGCCATTGCCGCGGCAGTTGCCGTGGCTGCTGCAGTCACCGAAGCCGGGTCCAGATTTGTCGCTGGAACCGTGTAAACCGCGACCCGGCGAACCGGACTCGGGGAGGACTCGTACTCTTCTTCTTCTTTGCTTCCATAACCGTACCGGTCTTCGAACAGGGGCAGGATTGATTCCGTATCTTCGTCGTACTCAATCTGCTCATGCGGGGTCCATGCCGGCTCCTCCAGTTGTTCCCTCTGCGTGGCAAGTGCTAGCTCGATTTCTGCCGTGCGTACAGACTCTTCACCATCCGATTGGACGATGGTGGCGGCTCCTGGCTTAGAGTCATACTCAATATCTTCCATAGTTAGTCCAGATGCACGTACCATACCCACAAAGACGTTGACCCGGCCGATCGGGATGACCGTGCCTATCTGCAACAGATCTGACTCCGACCCCCAGCCGAAATCGTCGATGATGCTTTCTCCTTCTAGGCTGGTGATGACCTCGCCAATGGCGAGGTTCTGCATACCTCACCGAGCTTCTCCCGTGATGTAAACACCTTTGGATGCCGGCCCCACGGTGGGCGCCAACTGTCGTGGGATTGTCACGGCAGATACTACCCGGGGTAGTTTAGATTGGGGGACATGGCGTCTCTGGTGTACAGGAGATTGTTTAGCTCTACGGGGACACAAGATTTACCCAGGTTCAGCCTCTCCATAGGAGATAAAGACCTACTTCCTGCTTGCTTGTTATTGATGGGTAGATCTCGAGACCCGGACTGCAATGTCGCCGAGGCTCAAGTCTAGGGTTACAAAGGGTTTGTCTCTCTCGAATCTCTAGTAGCTTGAGTTCTAATCGTCCCCCCTTTCTCTATGACCTAGGAGCCGGTTTATATAGGTGACCGGGTCTCCTGGCCCTTTACAAGGTAAGCCCGGGTTCTACCCGTACTTGGAGTTCTACTCTATCTCTCCTATCTCTTCGTGCCCTCCAAGTCTTGTACTCCGTGACGCGTACCGCCTTTGGGTCTTCTGGAACTTTCCTTGCATAGGCCGGGTCACCAACAAGCTCTTCGGTCCATCAATGTAACCCAGCCCATGTTGATGGTTAGCTGGCCTAGACGAACCTCCTGCCCAGCGGGTCACGCTTCGCTCCTCATGGGCCTACCGGGTTATCATCCCCCAGCAAGGAGGTATGAGGACAGTATATCAAGGAGATAAGCATAGTCAGATAAAGGCAGATCTGCAGTTGAATCTATGAAGGAAGTAAAGATGGAAGAAATTTCAGTGGTGAAAGAATTTCGAGATGTGTTTCCATATGAGTTACCAAGGATGCCGCCAGACCGTGAAATCGAGTTCATTATAGATTTGATTCCTGGTACAACACCTATTGCACAACCACCATATAAGATGGGACCGAAGGAATTTGTGCAACTTAAGGAACAATTGGATGAGTTGGAAGCTAAAGGATTTATCAGAGAAAGTGTATCACCATGGGGATCACCAGTTATATTTGTGGATAAAAGAGATGGAGGACGAAGGATGTGCGGAGATTTCTGAAATTTGAATAGTGTGACCATCAAGAATAAATGCCCGTTACCAAGGATACAAGATTTGTTTGATCAAGTAAGAGGAGCAGGGGTATTTTCCAAAATAGATTTGAGGTCAGGATGCCATCAGATAAAGATTAAAGCTGAGGATATTCCTAAAACAACATTTGTATCAAGATATGGACATCATGAGTATTTGGTAGTACCGTTTGGGTTAACCAATGCAGCAGCAATATTCATGAATTTGATGAACAAGATTTTCATGCCATATTTGGACAAGTTTGAGATCATGTTCATTGATGATATATTGGTTTACTCCAAAACCAAGGAAGATCATGCACAACACTTAAGCATAGTGTTGCAAACCTTAAGGGAACATCAGTTGTATGCCAAATTCAGCAAGTGTGAGTTTTGGCTAGATCAGGTGGAATTTCTTGGTCATGTGATTAGTAAAGAGGGGATTGCAGTGAATCCAGAAAACGTGAAGGCAGCATTGGAATGGAAAGCACCTAAGAACCCTAAGGAAATAAGAGGATTTTTAGGAATGGCCGGATATTATCGGAGATTTATTGAAGGATTTTCCAAGATAGCCGGGCCAATGACCAAATTACTTCGAAAGAATGTTCCATTTGAATGGACTGAAAAGTGTGAGCAGAGTTTCCAAGAACTCAAAGCGAAGTTAACAACAACACCTGTGTTAGCAGTACCAGAAACGGGAAAAGTTTACACAGTATATTATGATGCATCTAAAAATGGATTAGGTTGTGTATTGATGCAAGATCGCAAGGTAATTGCTTATGGGCCGAGGCAGTTAAAACCGCATGAACTCAACTATCCTACACATGATTTAGAGTTAGCGACAGTAGTTTATGCTCTAAAGCAATGGAGACATTTTCTCTATGGAGAAAAGTGTGAATTATACACGGATCATAAGAGTTTGAAATATTTCTTCACACAAAAGGAATTGAATATGAGACAAAGGAGATGGTTGGAGTTAATCAAGGATTATGATCTGACAATAAATTATACTCCAGGAAAAGCTAATGTTGTGGCAGATGCTTTAAGTCGCAAAGTGAATTGTAATCCTCTAATGGAGGAGGGGATGCCTAAGGAATTGAGAAATGAGTTAAGAAGAGATGGTATTGAAATCTGGGATGGACCAGAGTTGAACAGTATTGCAGCTATGGGTATTGTTGAAGAGACAGAAATGGAGTTGAAGGAAAACATTCTCTTCCGACAAAAAGATGATGAGTTTACAGCAGAAGAAATCCATAGGATTAAAGAGGGCAGAAGTTCTGAATTCACTTTGAAGCCAGAAAATGAGTCATTATGGTATCATGGTAGAATTTGTGTTCCAGATATCCGAGAGATCAAGGACATAATTTTTAAAGAAGCTCATGAGACACCTTACTCTATTCATCCCGGTAGTACTAAGATGTATATGGATTTAAAGAAGGTATTTTGGTGGAATAACATGAAAAGAGAAATTGCCAGGTATGTAGCAGAATGTCATACCTGTAGACAAGTGAAAGCTGAACATCGGAGTCCAGCAGGGTTACTACAACCACTACCAATTCCCAAATAGAAATGGGAAGAAATCAGTATGGACTTTATCACTGGATTACCCAAGACCAGGAAAAATAAGGATGCAATATGGGTAATAGTCGACCGGTTAACAAAAAGTGCTCATTTTATTGCAATCAATCAGAAAGATAAGGCAGCACAATTAGTAAACCTATACGTAAAGGAAATAGAAAGTAAAGATGGAGTTCTGCAAAGTATAGTGTCAGATCGTGGATCCATATCTACTGCAGCCTTTTGGAGGCAGCTTCACAAGCAATTAGGTTCAAACCTAAAGTATATTACCGCATATCATCCGCAAACTGGTGGTCAAACAGAGAGGACAAATCAGATCTTAGAGGATATGCTAAGAGCTTTTGTTCTTGATTTTGGAGGGTCATGGGATGAACATTTGGCGTTAGCTGAATTCTCTTATAACAACATTTATCAAAGTAGTATTAAGATGGCACCATTTGAAGCTCTATACGGACGGAAGTGTAGATCACCTATCTGTAGGTTTGAAGTAGGAGAAAGCAAAGAATTTGCACCTGAGTATATAAAGGAGCAACAAGCAATCATTGACATCATAAGAGATCGCCTAAAAATAGCTCAGAGCAGACATAAGAGTAATGCTGATCTCTCAAGAAGACAATGGGAACCGGAGGTAC
Organism: Poa pratensis; assembly: GCA_947311845.1. Classification (NCBI taxonomy): domain Eukaryota; kingdom Viridiplantae; phylum Streptophyta; class Magnoliopsida; order Poales; family Poaceae; genus Poa; species Poa pratensis. The sequence continues at coordinate 30,923,761 of CAMZMU010000101.1, read as the reverse complement.
AAGATATGGTGTACCTAAGAGTTAGTCCTACAAAAGGGGTAAAGAGATTCAGAGTAAAAGGGAAGTTAAGCCCTAGATATATAGGACCATTTCGAATTCTGAGTCGAAAGGGTGAAGTGGCTTATGAATTGGAATTACCTTCTATATTGTCACAAGTACACAATGTATTCCATGTATCTCAACTCAAGAAATGTCTGAAACCACCCGAAGAGCCGATTGAGTTTGAAAAACTGAACTTAGAGCCAGACCTGTCATATGAGGAACAACCAGAGAAAATACTGAGGGAAAACTGGAAAAGATTAAGGAATTGAGCAATTTAGTATTGTCTAGTTCAGTGGAAGAACCATTCGGATAGGGAAGCAACTTGGGAGAAAGAAGATGACCCGAGACGAGACTATCCACAGTTGTTCAGGTACCTCAGAAAAGAAACTTCGGGACGAAGTTTAGTTTAAGGGGGAGAGGATGTAATACCCCGCAGTTATACGACTCGAGGGGTAGAATTAGGAATTGCATTTGTGCATCCATGCATGTTTTGGTGAAATCTGGAAAAATTTCGCGCTTTTGTGTTCAAAAGAGTTAGGGACGATACCAGACAAATGTCAATGATCTGGGAGTCAAATATTGATAGTTAGTCGAGAGGTGTCGATAAACCCTGAAGCTATATTTCAAAATTAATTATTCTCTTAAAACAAATATGTGAACTCAAAAAGGAGTTCAAATATGAATCCAATCCAAAACAATTCTATAACTTTCCTACTCTATTTTACACACACACAATAACTTCACAAACAAAATTTGAGAACATTTCATTCAAATCATTATTAACTCATTTCAACAAGTAGGATTCAAAAACATAAATCCCACCAAACTCATATATTAATTTCATTGCAAATATGAATATCTCAATACAAATTTCTTCCAAATGTTATACAAAGATCTTTACAGAAATGTTACAAGGAATACTTTACAACTTCTGGTTTAATACAAGAGGATAATAAATTCCTAAACTAGCCTAACTAAAATCTTCACCATTGTCCTGGAGATCTTCAAACCTGTAAAACAAACATCAAAGATAAAGGAAATGTGGGTTAGTGTTATAATGTTGTCAACACCATTTGGTGTTGACCTTTGATATATAAAACCTGGCATTTGCTTAAATCAAAACTAGGGTTTGATCAAGCTTTAAAAGAAAAACAGAATTGGAATGCTAAGAGGCAACAAGGGACATATTAGATTTAAACTCGAGCAAAACAACACAAGGGCAAAGGCTTATCTAGTTTAATCAACTCCCAATTGGCAACATGGTAACCTGACTGGATTTATTGATCTGATCATCAAGATAGGAAACAAAGGCACCAGCATTCCAATTACAAATCATGCCAGAATTTAAAAACACAACACAAGCAACAGATTGTAAATTTTGGTATCACATTTGCCAATGGATTAGGCAAATGGACCCTAATCCCACTTATTAAGCTAATAAATAGCTTAATCACACATACACTTGAGTATAAGCAAACCAAAACGACATTGCAAATCATTTCTTCACAGCCAAGCCGTGTAACACAAATATCTGAGGCTAGATAAGATCAATGACTCAATACATATCACTAAGGGGTGATGAACTGAGCAGCAGCAGAGGAGCTTATCTCCAGGGTTAAAAGGAGAGCCTAAAGCAGTCAATAGAGGTAGCTCGAGGTGGAGAGGGCCACTGTAAGCAGGTGATTCACCACAACCAAGTTATCCAGGTGTCACCAGCCCAGAAATCACCAAATCAGTATAAATACATGGCTAGACCGAAGCACACTTCACACACAACTCGTAGCAACCATAGTACTCACATTTCACAACCACAAGATCATCCAACACACCCATTTCCATCTGTTCATCACCCAGAACAAGCACAACCCAAGCACCAACAATGACAATCACCTAAATCCATCGAAAAGCCTTTTCAGCTAGTAAATACACCCTAGGAAGTTTGAAGCAGCGAGGAGGAGCAGGCAAAACCACAAGACGCAGGTTATCATCATTTTCCAGAAGCACAAGCTGCTCAACAACAGCAAGTTAATCCTGTGTGCTAGAGAGAGACCAAGCAGGTTTTATAAATGACAGAACCATGCTAGAGTGGTGTGTACAGCATCTGTTCTTAACAGAACCTTGCTAAGCAAGGTAGGTGATGTAGGAAAAAGGAGTGAGGGCAGTGAAATATCTGTTCTTAACAGTAACTAGAAAAGAGAGAGGAAAGGGAGTGCAGTTGCTGTGCTTTAGCAATTGTTTGAGAAGAAAAAGGCAAGGGAGGATAGATAGCAGTGTAGTATCTGTTCTTATTCTGATTTATCAAATTTTACACAAGGCAGTGAACCAGCAGAGCTGGATTAGCTATGCTTAGCACATATGTACACTGAGAGAAGCATAGGAAAACATTAAAAAAAACACTTATGTACAAGATAGCCACTGTGTAACTCCAAATTGGAGGCATCACAGGAGGCCAAACATGCAAAAATCATGTTTAAATAATTTTAACATCACAGCTAGCTCATGCAGTGCAAGTTCTAGCTCAGTTGTATTTATTATCTAGCTTGAATCATGTTCCAAGCATCATATACACTATCTGTGAGCAGGAAATGCTCCAATATCTTGTCCAGAGGTAATGGAGAATCTAAACATGCTAGATCTACACCATTCATCTCAATTCTGAGTATGAAGTGAGATAGTGCATATCCGAGAGTAAATCATCGAGAAATCATATACAGTCCATCAAGAACCTAACCAACATAATACATCCATGCTTAATCCAAGTCCAGTAGTACCTAGAGCTAGCAGAGAGACTAGGGATTGGAGGAGAAGGAGTGGAGAAGGAATTTTTACCGTGCGTCCGTGGCCGTAGCTCCATGGCGGCGAGGCAATGCTCGCGCTACCATTGGAGGGGGCACACGGAGGTCGTGAAAGAAGCAGAGTTTCAACACCAGCACCACGGCGGCACAGGGGGCGAAACCCTGCACCAGCCATGGTGGAGCTTGAGCTAGAGCAGAGGACAGCGCTGGCACCGAAACCCTAACCCTAGGGTTGAGTTGTGCGTGGTCGCTAGAGGAAGAGAGGCACGAATCGCTCGGGCGAGATGGAGGAGCGGAGCCAGGGGTCGTTTTGCCCCAAGCCACGACGGCGGAGGTGGCCGGACTTGGCCGGAGCATGGCGGCGACGGCGCAGGCGACTCGGGCGCCAGAAGAGGCCGAGCACGGGGGCGAGCGAGTGAGAGAGAGGAAGGGGAGGTGGCTCGGTCGGTTTACCGGACCCGATCCCAAACCTTTGACCTGGTTCAACCAGGGGTTGACCAGGGGCATTTCAGTCATTTCATTAATTTGTGAATTTGACCAAACTTCTTCAAACTCCCAATAATTCAAATAAATTCCTTAAAATCTCTACTACTCCCTCCGATCCATATTAGTGGGCATAGCTTTGTCTAAATTCATATGTATCTAGTTAAGTATTTAGACTAGATACATGTGTATCTAGACAAAGTTGTGCCCACTAATATGGATCGGAGGGAGTATATAATATGTCTTCAGGTGATGGTCGCGGATGGTCCGTCGTCCCGCAATAAACTGCTCCGAATTGGATTGGTTTCGTGCATCGTTGGTTTCGTATCCGAGTAGGCCATGTTTCCTTAGATCTAACTGAAGTGTTCGACATGGACTCCTTCATCTCAGTCGGTATGCAGAAGGCACCAATAGAAATAGTAGTCGAGTCCCTCAACGTCATGTGGTACAACACGCTCCCCTGGCTGCACGGGTGGGGGCGCTCGGCTGTCACCGCCGACTCACCGAGGATGCAGTCCGAAGGAGGGCGTCGCGCCGGACAAGTACACGCTTTGTATCGCTGCTCAAGGCATGCGCAGCCGGCCGGCCGTGGTAGCCGGGAGGAGAGCCGGCAGGCGCACGGCTTGGCGGTCAAGGTCGGCGCCGCCGCCGTGGAGCACGAGTACGTCCTGTCCACGCTGATCAACATGTACATGGAGTGCGGGACCACGCGGGCCACGCCCGAGATTTTCTGCACCATGGACGGGGGAGTACGATATCTCCTATAACGTGATGAATACTTCAAGTAGAGCGGGGAGTGAGCTGGCGTCTTGCGGACCTCCAGCAGCGTAGAGTGGCAGCAAGCAAGGCGGCCGACCGTAAATCTTCCCGTGGCTTCATTCTTTGCAAGTTCCCGACCATGTGATCACTGTAGCGAGCGTTCGGCGGCCATGTGCGCATGCTGTAATTCTGAACATGTTCTTCTCTCCTTAATTTGAGTTGTTTGTGTTAAAGGCTCTTAAAGATGCGGATTAAAAGTTTTAATTCACTGGGCAAGCGTGAGTGGTGGCCCTTGCTGTTAACCTGTAGATGCAGTTCAGTTCAGAAACAAAACTGGATGCAACACAGACTGAAGGAATTGTCTATTTTCTTTCGTCTGGACTACACTTCAGTTTAGATCGGTTTTATTAAAATAACAGTGAACCAAGTTTAGAATTCAGACTTTGCTAAAATTTCAGGGGTTTTCCTTTTATCCATGGCCACAATTGGTTGGCTCAACAAGAGCAATTGAACCCAACGGAGAAGAGGTTTAAGAAAATACTCTTTTCATTGTCTGTTTTCAAATAAAAAAACTCTTCGGAGATTTAAACGTCCCACACAATTTCCGCAAATTATCATAGGGTAAATCTCACATCGATATGAAATATTTCTAGCATCTCGATCAAGATCCACATTTGGATTTAAAAGGTGTACGCTTACATTTCAAATAGATGATTTTACTGCGGTGTGACCGGAACACTCACTTCAAGTCCGAATAAAATGTGTTCCTTTTATCAAATAGTAGTTGGAACAACATGGATCCATGTTCATCATGGTAAGCAACATCAAAGTTAAAATATCATGTCTCCGGTTTAGTCCACTTCATGAATTTACGTTCTGTCTTCTAACTTTAACTTTTGATTGAGTTGGATTTTGTTTGTATCGTGAGTGTTACGGGCAGAGCTATTTGACACTTCAACATAATAGGATATGCGGCACGTGATTGTTGGCATGAACAGGCACATGATTGTCGGCATGAACCGTTCATCTTCAAGATGCTTATTCGATATATCCTTCAAGACGCTTATTCGCTATATCTACATAGATTCACTATCACTTTGCCGTAGCAACGCACGGGCACTCAGCTAGTACCAATAAAATATCTATACATAACAGAAGAAAATAAGCTATTCAAATAGAATATCTATTGGAATTTTTGAGAACTATTTCTTGAGCAAAAATTCAAAGGATCCTTAAGTGGAAATGACTTTAAAATATTTCAAATTATTTTCAGAAGAAATAATATGGGAAAATTAATTACTAAGTTCAAAGTATAATTTGAACTATAACATGACTATCATGTCACTCATCCTAAATAAAAATAAAACAAAAGAAATCATTTCAAAAGAAATCATTAACAAAATTTTGGGAAATTTTGGGAAAGAAAAAAATCATTTCATTCTATGCATAATGGCATACATTTGGATCTTTAAACATTGTCTCATACAGACAATGATGTTGATTTTTCAGAACACGAGGGTCCCAATTCGTCGGAAGCTTTAGACTGCACTACCTATCAGTCTCAAGGCAAGTTCCAATTTGCATATCCTCGATTGATTATTTTTATCAAAGTAATTGCAAAGTACTATGGTTTATCATTGCATGAAAAAGAAAAACCTATTTCCGACTGATGTGAAATGCTATATATATTGTTGGTTGGCAATGGAAACACGGTATGATGTTGTGCTGGAGGTTCCATTGTACGGGAAAGTATTACCTAGGATTAATTACCCATGTGCCAGTGATCCTTGCGCCGTATTGAAGCATCAGCCAACAGATTCACTATGGATGGACTTGTCACATGTTTCTTCCCTCGTTCGCATATCCTTGGCAGGCTATTACCTGGTTGCGTCCGTTGCGGCGGCCAACTGCGTGGAAGCGTGTGACCTTCCCACCTGACGGGGTGACTGGAATAGAAGCTTGGGAGGGGTGGCGGGCCAGTGGTCTTAGTTACCAGCCGCGTCGCAAATGGACGGATATGCGTTGTGCGGGGAAGCGACTCCACATGACTTGTTGCCCTGAGTTCTGGCTATAGCACACATGGTGTGCTGAGAGAGCATAAAGAGCCAGGCTGCTGTTGGGTAAAGTGGTGCAGCTCTGCAGAGTTAAACAAAGAAATTGTGACTGTCGCATCCTTGTTCCAGGAGGGGACTACAGAACGCTGCGGGAAAGGCATCCCAAGTGATGACTAAAAACCCGTGGAGGCTGGGGGCATAGTTTTCTGAAAATAAAATGGACCTTTTCCTAAAAATATTTTACAAAACTTGCATATTCATCTATAACTTTTTGGTCTAGATGGTAGCTAGTGCATTCCACTTATCTAAGCATTTAGCTGAAATTGCTGAGTAACGCTGCTACTCATTCGTTCCCGTTTAACCCCATGCTTAGACTCTGAGGAGGCCATTGAGGAGAACTACGGAGCTTATCATGCCGACGAGGTGTACTTCGAAGCACCTGATCTGTCTGGAGGAGTAGAAGGCGTCGACTACATCATTCCTTATGGAGCCGATGACGCTGAAGAAGAGGAAGTGGAGACCTAGAGTCCTCGTAGTAGGAACCCGGCCGAGCAAGACTAGACTAGTACTACTTAGTTTGCTGAGCCCAGGTGGTTCTTAGTTTGCTGCTTTCTATCGCTTGTAGCTTGACTCCGGTCAACATCGCAATAATAAACATTCCTCCCATGTCGGAGGAAGACGTTGATGTTTTTATGCATTTCTGACTTGTAATCTTTAGCAATGTGTAATAAAGTGGACCCGCAATGTTTCTGTTGTACTACTCTGAGAGATGTAATATTTACGGAATAGTCCTTCCGTGGGTGTTATGTCAACAACTTGTACACTACAATATGCAATGGTGTGCGGGGTCACCACACTTAGTCTCTGGCGATGACGACGACATGGCGGTGGCACTCATGTGACTTCTCCATCGACCAAGGGTTTGCCTGATACACTTCTCCCTAGCTCCTGTACTTCTCCCTTCCTTCCTCTACTCACATGGTTTCCTAAGTTTCCCTCAGATCTGGGCTATTAGGGTTCACGTTCTGAGGAAGGAGCAGAGGTGGCGGCTTGCTGCTCGTGAGGAAGTGTGCAACGTGAGGCTTCATGTTCCAGATACATGCAAGATCGATCTTCAAAAGGTATACTTCTTGCAGTAGAGCTGAATTTCTTGTGTATATGTGCGTCTCTATATACTTCATTGCTGATGTACCGTGTGTTAGCACTGAAACCATTTGTTCTTGCTATATACTTCATTGCTGAAGTGGTTTGTGCTGTGCTTGTAATCTCATAGCCTTTTAACTTTTTCTCCAATAGATTTAGCAACTCCCAATTTTACCTAGTTTTCTGAAACTCCAGGATAAAGCAAAGCACTATCCATTTGTTGCTTGCACTACTAGCTGTATATAGCTCGATCACTGCTTGTACACATGAATACTTCTAGCATTATCATCTGGATGTTTCCCTTAGCTGCATGTTATGATGTCCTTGTAACACCCCGGCCACCCCCGGGCCGGGCCTGTCACCCCTGGCAGCTCGCTAGGATCTCCAGACTGGCCCCACAGATCAATACTAGTCTTTTCTGCGTAGTTTGTCCTCACTCGTGCGCACCCGGGAACGAGTTCCCGGTCGGTCACCCATCCTTGGACTACTCCGGGCCAAGCACGCTTAACCTCGGAGTACCTTTCAGATGAGCTTCCGGAAAAGAAGTTGCAACTTATTGATATGAGTATTCTATCAATCCTGTTAAGCCCTGAGCCAGGATCTCACATCCTTCCCCCTTAGAAGACCGACGCCCTCGTCGGTCAGCCCCAGTCCAAGAACTTCCCCTCTTGGCACCCGTCTGTGCGCCCAGTGCCGGCACATGCTCCAACATGTCCGCCCACTGACCCGCACACGCCCGAGTTACCGCGAGGGTCGGCTCTGATACCAAATTGTAACACCCCGGCCACCCCCGGGCCGGGCCTGTCACCCCTGGCAGCTCGCTAGGATCTCCAGACTGGCCCCACAGATCAATACTAGTCTTTTCTGCGCACTTTGTCCTCACTCGTGCGCACCCGGGAACGAGTTCCCGGTCGGTCACCCATCCTTGGACTACTCCGGGCCAAGCACGCTTAACCTCGGAGTTCCTTTCAGATGAGCTTCCGGAACAGAAGTTGCAACTTAATTATATGAGTATTCTATCAATCCTGTTAAGCCCTGAGCCAGGATCTCACATCCTTGTACACTGCTAGCTGTACTTTGTTGAAGTTTTCCTTGTCCTTTTATTCATTCTGAAATTTTAGCCCGAACTAGTTATTTGTTGAACCCTGAGAAGTAGAGAACCAGACTACTATGCACCTTGATCTACTCCATGTTTTTTTATGTTGGATGTGTCTAGGAACTGCATTTGAACTCTTTTCCTTGTAGATATGTACTTCCACTCTTATTTCTATTGGCACCCAGCATGCAGTGCATGTGCTCACCTTGATCTACTCCATGTTTTTTTATGTTGGATGTGTCTAGGAACTGCATTTGAACTCTTTTCCTTGTAGATATGTACTTCCACTCTTATTTCTATTGGCACCTAGCATGCAGTAGCATGTGCTCCCTTTCTTCTTGTTTTATTTGTCTTCTTTGCAACTTGCCCATCATGATTAACATTTCTGACCTATGTTTGCATATGCCTGCAGATTTTCGCAACGAGATCAGTTCTGTATGTTCACAAACTTTGATTCTGCACCTTGTTGAAGTTTTCCTTGTCTTTTTATTCATTCTAAAATTTTGTTCTCGATTACTGTGTTCATTATCTGAATGCAACTTTTTAGTTCTTGCTATTTGTTCTAGTTAGCAGGTGTCGAGTATATTCATCTTTCCAAGTAAAGTATTTCTTACACATAGAAATTCTAGTGTGCTAAGTACACTGTTTGTACAACAGTAGTTACACTACTGAAAGTTCCTAGCAGTCTGACCCTTGTCTTCATGATCTAACCCTTGTTTGCTCGATCCAGAACTTGGATGGCTTGCACGAAACTACTACTTGCAGTCAGCTGTTACTAGAGTCAGCACGCTCAATTGTTTTTTTTACTTTCAGTAAATTTGACATACTTTTTTGATGAATTTGCAGGTTGATGCAACAAGAACAACATGAATTTGCAGCACGGCGCCTCCCTTGCGGACCTCTATTAATGATGCAGAGCATGGTGAGCTGCGATGCGTCGCGCAGTGGGGGGCGACGCCATGCCCGGGAGCGAGTCGTTCGCTGGAGCTTGAGCATGACCAAGAGCACGGCGAGCTCTGCATGTATACAATATTTAGTCTGCAGGCCAAGTCCGACGGCGAGCGGAGCGCCGACACGGCTGTAGGAGGGAGTTCCCTGACAGCTCCCGCGCATGGAGACGACGCGGGGCTTCCGCCAGCGAGCAAGGAGAGGACGTGGAGCCTCTACCGAATGTGCTGCCAAACGCACACAGGGGTAGGGGAGATCTCCCCCGTGGGAAGCCAGGGATCCGTGTAGCGTACCTGCACTTAGAAAAATGGCAAGGTACCTGTGTATAGTGCAAATCCCTGGATCGAATCGTTTGCACACACAGTCTAAGATGAAATATCACAACAAAGTATCATTTATTACACGAGATCCAGACTTAAAAATATTCATTACAAATTGCATAGCTCAAGGCTAGCTTCGAAAGAGTAAAGCAGCGGAAATTTATTCTTCATGGAGTCTCCATCATCTTCATGTGCCACAGGCGAAAACATGTTGGTTGCAGACTCGAAACCCTTAACGTAAACTCACTCGTCGTCAGAACAATCTGCAACAAATAAAAATTTGCAACAAAGTGGGTCAGATACCATTAAAAATGGATCTGGCAAGTGACACTATGTGGACACTTATTGGAATAACTCTATAGCCTATATGCATATTTGGCTGGTGGAATTCAAGGCTATTTTGCATAAAGGCCAATTTTGCCTAACACTTTGTAAAACATTTTCTTCAAATGTTTGAGACAATATGGCATGAAATCCATAGTCTCGTCTACCCTTGTTCACCCATCAAAATTTTACTTAGAGAAATAAGATGTTGGGAGCCTCCGTTGCCATCCTTGATCAGCTGCTCAAATTGTCCGTAACCGGGGACACGGCTAAGTACTTAGTTTTAACTCTGCAGAGGTTGTGCACTTTCACCATTATACTTAACCAACCCAAACTATCCCCACACTCCAATAGTGATAGGGGAAAAGAAGAAGGTTAAGACGAGATCCTTCAGAAGCATTTTCCCACCCCATACTGGCCTGACGCGCTCCAACCTACAATCCTCTACCACCACCTGTCAAGCCGGGGTGAGTCCACACAACTTATTCGATCAAGACAGAGCCCATATGACCAATGGCTGCACTGGAAGCATCATCACTTAGAGAAACTTTGGTCCCTTTGTTCCTGGGTGGCAAACCACAAGTGAATATCCCTTCGGGACAACACTCAACTCTCGTCATCCTTGCAATCCCAAATCCACCCAGGTGATAAATTAACTTAGTAGAATTTAAGCTTTGAATAAAACAAATTTGCATAGCATCAATAATTCTACTAAGTTATCGATAGGATGCTAGACACAACTAGTGTAAAGGAGATAGTTGTTTCAGCATAGCAATACTATCCTACACATGCATATAAAGAAATACACTAGGTCATGCATAGAAAAATACTTAGGAAATTTATGGGGGTGTGCCACTTGCCTTGGCAAACAGAAGAACAGGTGTAGCAGTTGCAACCACCTTCGTCTCTCTCCGGAATTTCTAACAAGTCAAACAAATCACAATAAACATACAATCATAAATGCAACACTTAGAAAAATATGATATGCATGTGATGCAGGATGACACAGGGAAATGTGGTATAAAAGACAAGCAAAACAAAATAAGGGAAAGGCAACAAAATAACATTATCCCATTCAGCTAAGGCAAGGTCAAGGTAGAGTAAAATAAATTTGATAAAACCACCACTTGAAGGTTGTAAAGCTACTCTAAGTCTTCACAAGGTTGGTCTTCAAATAATCTTCAACTCCTTTGCAGCTTCATTGATCTTCAAATAGCACTCTATGAACTTAGTCTTAAACACCGAGGACTTGGCCTATGTCCAAAGTGAGACAAAAATAGAAAGGAGATAGAAAGAAAAGAAGTAGTTGGTCTTCTAAAATTCTTCTATTTGCTTCCTTGTAGTTTTACTTGATGTGATGACTTCATTGCGCATTTGTGGACTTGTTGATTCTGAAGAATTGATGATGTTGGCAGCTGGTTGATCTTGAATATAACTTAGCCACCATGAAGTTTAAGAGAAGGAGGAAGAAAGGAGAGAAAGGAAAGAAAGACTTAGAAAATGTAGCTGGTTGGTCTTCATGAACTTTCTCTTGATTTCTTCTAAGTCCTTTCTTCTTGGAGATGCTTCTGAGGTCTTGTTATCATGCTAAGTCCTTCATTGGTTTCCACTAATTTCATGTTGAATTCTCCAAGGATAACAATGCAAACTTTTTCCACTAATTTCTAACTTAGTGGTTTTTGACTAGGAGGGTTAAAAGGGCTAACAAGCATCACCTCCAAAATTCTAAGGAGGAAAGTCATGTAAGAAATGCAAAATATTTCTAAGGACTAGAGATGAATGCCATGCCATGAAATTATTCTAAGTTAATGCAAGGCAAGCAAGATGGTCCAAAAATGACTAAGGACCAAGGTCAAACAATAAGTCAAGAATAATTTCTAAGGCAAAGTTAACAAAATAAGAGGTACCCGATTTTCTAAGGAAAGTATGCAAAGCATAAGTTGATAATTTTTCTAAGGACAAACTTTTGTGGTAGCAAGTACTTAGAACATTTCCTAAGGAAAACAAAATAAGTTTTCAGAATGCTAAATTTTTCTAAGGAAAAGATTTAGCACTTTTAAGGTGTTGAAATTTTCTAAGGAAATTTTCCAAGGAAAAGTGTTGTCAAAATTTTATTACTCAAAATTTTTCTAAGGAAGAAATAACACTTTTGTGGGAGAGGTGAAATATTTCTAAGTTATTTTGCATCTAACATGATCATCATGACTTAGCTAAAATTTCCATTCGAAAATAATGTGGAGAACAATTTTAATATAATTTACTTATTAAAATAACACTTAAAAAGCAATAAAAAAACAATTACATGCAAAAACACATAAAAACACTTCTACAAAAATACAGAGCAATGCTACGGCCATTACTTATACAAACAAAAATATAGCAAAATATTTTGCTCAATTATCAATTTTTATAATTAAATTATAGCCAAAAATATCAATTAAACCATTTTTAAAATTTATCTAAATTAATTTCGTCCAAACCTCAAATTAAGCATATAGAAAGTTTCTACACATTATTAGCTTTCCAAAAATATAAATTTCATAAATTTTGGATAAAGGAATAAAAATTAATAATAGATCTAATCGCAGGGACTAATCTGTGATGCGCAGGGGCTAAAACTGTAAAGAAAACAGAAGAATCTTCGCGCTGAAGTCCTCCGTCGACGTGGCGTCTTCTGGTTGGTGCGGAGCTGCGCTGACTGTGTTGCTGACTCGGCCGCGACGTGGCGCTGACGTTGCTGCTGACGGAGATGCTGACTGGGCGTCGACGTGGCGGCCTCTGATTTGCCCGTACCGATTCGCTAAAGGATCTAATCTACGCCGTTAAAACGAGATCCGACGGCCCAGATTCGTTTGACCTAAAACTAGCGGCACTGTTCGCCGGAGCTATGCCGGTGACCTAATCATCTACGGTGGCGCCATCGCCGGCGGTGAGAGAATCGAGCAGGGAGAGGGGTCCGAGAGGGTTCTGTTACCACGAGCTTCCAGACGTCGAGGCGAGCTTGATGGAGGGGTCGGGGGTCACGGGCGTGTTCTCCTCCTTCCCAGGTTGCTCGCTGGAGCAGCTCCCGCGGCGGCGGTCGTCGGGTCGAGCACGCTCCGGTCGTTTGGCTGCGAAAAATAAATCGAGAAAAGGCTCAGGAGGACGCGCCTGGATGGGAGGGTCCGAGAGGTGTCAAGCAGGGCGGCGTTGCTCACCGTCGTCGCCGGAGTTTGAAGATTTGCCGCGACGGCTATGGCGGCACGGTGAGCACGAATACGAGCAGCCTGGCGGCTCGTAGTTGGATTTTTTTGAGGGGAAACGGAGAGGAACTCGGAGGATATATATAGGCAAGAGGGATTTGGCTAGGGTTGGTTAAATCGAACGAATTTTCAGTTTGGATCGAGATTGATTCGGGAGATTTTCTTGCGCAGGAGGTTGAAGACGCTGACATCGTCGCTGATGTCATCCAGGGGAGGCCCACATGTCAGTGAGAGAAGGGGAGAGAGGCCGGGGTTGGGCTGGAGCTGGGCCGTGCTATCTGCTGCGCTCGCGAGGGAAATTTGGGCTTGGCCCAGTTAGTTAGAAATCTCTTTTTTTTTGTTCTTTCTTCTTTTCTATTTTATGAAAACTTTGATATCTTTTAAAATAAATGTCCAAATGGACTCAAACCAGTTTCTAAAATTTTGTAAAATCAAACTCCTTGTCTTGCAACTTTCAAAACACAATTCCAAAACATTTGTAACCTAAATTTTTGAAATGTGTTTAAATGAATTTTGGACATATTAATGTCATTTGAAACTATAGGGTTTTATAAATTTCTTTCGAAATTATATTTTAAACCAAAGCAAAATATGAGTAATAATATTACATATCACTCAAAAGATAATTTGCTTAAAACTCGTTTTGTTTAAAAGGGTTTGATAATACATAATTAATTCAAAGCTCATTTTAGAAACCAAATAATTATTTTCTTTCAATAGCAAAACTATAAAACTTGAAAATAGAGAATAGGAGAGTAATAGAATAAAACTCAATGCATACAATTAATTCACAACCAAACATACTTTTCAAATAGAAATCATTTTGATTTCCAAACTAGGTTTTTAATAAACAATATGACACTTGTTGCCCACTTTAAAATAGGTTTAAAACAATCAGAGGTGGCTTAAATAAAACTTGAATATCACAAGATAAACCTTTTGCAAATATTTATATTTCAAAAAATACAATCAATTCACAAACAACATTAACAGAACAATACATAAAAGTCAAAAGGAAATTTTGGAGCATAAATGCTCTACTAATATATTTTCTTAAATATGTTTTCAAGTGGGGATTTATTTCCCACTTTTTGAAATATCCAAAAGCAAACAATGCAAGATGATGATGAATGCATGCATGAATTTTCTTTTCAAAGCAAAATACATAATAGTTTTTAAAAGTTTTAAATTTTTCTGATTTTTCAACTTTTTGAAAAACTTGGGGTGTTACAGCCTTCCAAGATGCGGCGGTGGAACGACGGCCGGCTGTGTGGGGGGCTGCTCCTGCTCCTGCTCCGGGAGGGGTGGCGCCCGCTGGACCTCCCAATGGCCGCCATTCCAGGTCCAGCTCTGCCCGAGCATGCCTGGTGTAGGGGCGGCGCCGGAGGCAGTTCCACGTCCATGGCCACCCACCATTGGCGTGGCTCCATGGCCGCGGCCTGCTGCGCCTGCATGGCCTCCCCTGCTCCGGGCGACATCCTGCAGGACCATCTCCCAGCGCATGGCCTCGTCCTCGGCCATGGATTTCTTGGAGGCCTCGAGCGCGTCCTCGAGCTGGGCGTCCTCGTCGTCCACCTCCATCTTCACATCTGGAGGAGGCGGCGGTGGTGATGCGTCAATCCGCAGTGTGTGCGGCGGCACTCCTGGTGCGCCCCGCCGCAGTGTGTACGGCGGCGGTGACCAACGGCCGCTCGGCGGCGTCGGAGCCCGCGTGTAGAGCGCCTGCCGCCGCATGTTGTGCTCGTCGTTGAACCACGTGCCCCAGTTGGGGACGTGGCCGCGAACGCGGGGTCGTCGCGGACGGCCCTCGGGAGACGCGCGCGGCGGCGCTCAATCTCCGCCTCCCGCGCGCGGCGGCTCGTCAGGATGGGCGGCACCGGGATCCGCTGCGGGTTCAGGTGCTAGTGGTCAGGTAGTTTCACATCTGGCCATGGCACCGGGACCGCGCGGTTCCAGTACCACCAACACCCACGTTATTCGACCCGCACGTACACGCGGCCGCGCCGCGCTATCTCGGCGCCCGGCGGCGCGAGGGAGAAAACCGCGGGGAGCGACGTCGGGGATGAGGGTGGGGATGGGGATGGGGATGGGGTGGGAGTGTGTCGGCGGCAGCCAGAGGATGAGCCTGCCTTGCCGTCGTGCTTGGCCCTACCGAATCCCGGCCACCGGAGCGACATAGTGGCGGTGGCTAGGGTTTTGGTCGCCGGAGAGGGAGCGGCAGTGTGGAAGAGTGGGAGTGGGGGCTAGCTGTCTCTATCCCCTGACATTAAAAAGTACTGGGCCAGGGGACGCTGACCGTCTCTGTGTCACTGCCATGTGGGCCTGGGAGGACACCACGCGTGACCACGCGGACGAGCAGTCATCCTTAGGGGGAGGAAACCAACCCCGTGCCCTGTCTAAAAGGTTCGTTCGATCCAACCTTCTCCCAGCACGAACCGAACCTCGATCCCCTCACCTCCTTCCGCAGCTCGGCGCCGGCAAGCGGGCGGCGGCCGCGGCCGACGCCAGGGAGCCGGTGGCGGAAATGGCGAGGGCCCCGGAACAAGAGCACATTCTTCCCCCAGCGCGGCCGAGCGAGCGACGGCGGTAGCCGGCGCGAGGGAGGCCACGACAAAAACAGTTGCGTCCCCCGAACCAGACCACCACCTTCCCCTAGTGCGGCGCCGGCGAAGCGAGCGGCGGCCGCGGCCGATGCGAGGGAGCCGGCGGCGGAAACGGAGAGGACCCCGGAACAAGAGCACATTCTTCCTCCCCGGCGCGGCCGAGCGAGCGACGACGGAGCCGGCGTGAGGGAGGCCACGACGGAAACAGCGGCGCCTCTGCTACCACCAGCACGCCACCCTACCTCCATCCTCGCGCGGTGCTTCCTACCTCCAACAACGTGTGGCCGTCAGGCTCCTAACTGCTCGTGCAGCCGATGGAGGGGATGCACGAGGAAGGACCGCCGCCGATCTGCCGCTCCGTGCACCGGCCTGGACTCCGACCCGTCGCTGGTGGTGCTCCCGACCGCCCCGCCGTTGAGCTCTAATGCTCCCGGAGCAGACCACCGCGGAGTCCACAACACTTCCAACAGGAGTCCACCGCGGGCGACCTCAGAGTTCAGCGATGGCAGCCACATTAGTTCAGTTCGTGCTGGCCGATACTTGCGTGCTGGTGATGACCCACAAGTATAGGGGATCGCAACAGTCTTCGAGGGAAGTAAAACCCAAATTTATTGATTCGACACAAGGGAGCCAAAGAATATTTATAAGCCTTGACAGATGAATTGTCAATTCAGCTGCACCTGGAAATAGACTTGCTCGACACAGTTTATCAGTAGCAACAGTTTTATGATAGTAGCAGTAGTGAAATAATAGCAGCAGTGAATTGAAGTAGATAGCAGGATTAAAATACTGTAGGCATAGGGATGGATGAACGGGCGTTGCATGGATGAGATAGTTCATGAAATAGTCATACATAGGGCAATTGTAGGTAGATAATAGTAAAGCATCCCAGTAATAATTAATCATAGGCATGTGTTCCTTATTTAGTCGTACGTGCTCGCAATGAGAAACTTGCACAACATATATTGTCCTACCAGCCCGTTTGGAGCAAGGCCTCAAGGGAATCTACTGGTAATTACGGTGCACCTTTTAATAGAGCACCAGCGCAAAGCACTAACACTCCGTGAACACATGTGATCCTCAAGTCGCAGCCATCCCCTCCGGTTATCCCAATTTCTGTCACTTTGGGGCCTCGGGTTCCGGACAATGACGTGTGTATACAACTTGTAGATATGATCCAAAACAATAATTATTCTCATGATACAATAACATGTTCAGATCTGAAATCATGGCACTCGGGCCCTAAGTGTCAAGCATTATATATAACAAGTTGCAACAATGACATAAAGTACTAATAATGGATACTAGGCACCATGCCCTAACAATCTTACATCTATTACATGAACGATCTCATCCAATCCCTACCATCCCCTTCAGCCTACAGTGGGAATTACTCACACATGGATGGGGGAAGCATGGTTGGTCGATGGAGAGGCGGCGATGATGATGATGGCGATGATCTCCTCCAATTCCCCGTCCCGGCAGGGTGCCAGAACGGAGTTTCTGATCCCGAATTAGGGTTTTTGGTGGCGGCGGAGCTGGAGTGTTTCTAGAAAAAGCGTCGATCCCCCTCGCGTTTTTAGGTTAGGAGGAATAAGTAGTCCAAAGGGGAGCGTCGGGGGCCACGCGAGGCGGCCACACCAGGCCTCGGCGCGGCCCCACCTCTGCCGTGCCGAGGGTGCGTGTGGGGCCCCCCGTGCGCCGTCTCCGCTTCGTCTTCTGGCTCCGTGGGTCTTCTAAGAAAATAGAATTTCTGTAATTTTTCGGGAATTTTCCCGAAACTTTGACTTTCTGCACAAAAACAAGACACCAGGGCAATTATGCTGAAAACAGCGTTAGTCCGTGTTAGTTGCATTCAAATCACACAAATTAGAGGTAAAACAACAGCAAAAGTGTTCGGAAAAGTGGATATGTTTTGGACGTATCAACTCCCCCCAAGCTTAGCTTATTGCTTGTCCTCAAGCAATTTAGTTAACAACTGAGTGCGATAAAAGAAACTTTTACGAACATATTTGCTTCATATGATGTATACATACTTACTATATGATCAAACTTAGGCAATTCATAATAGGAACTATGCAAAGAATGATACTTAGTAGCTATGCAAATCATGAAAAGATACCAACATACTAAGAATAAATAACATAACATACATCTATCCGCATGAATTGCAATGTTCGTAATAAGATATGACAAAATGGTATCTCGCTTGCCTTTATTTGTAGAGCAAAACATAAATGCCAAGGCACCTCTGAAGTTCAAGTGAAGACTAGATATCAAAGATAAGATCATCATAGTTATACCTCAATTAACCGTATTCTGGGAAAAGCATATTACACTAAGAATGACAGTTATGCTCTCGAGGAAATGCTCAAAGAAAGGATGGTGACTCAACATAAAATAAAAGATTGGCCCTTCGCAGAGGGAAGCAGGGATTTAACATGTGCTAGAGCTTTTTATTTTAAAACAGAAGTAAAAATGTTTTGGGAGGTGGTTGTTCCTGTCAACGAATCAGTAATAGAGTTCTTGTTATCTTCCATACTAAACAAGTTGAGAGCGGTTCCGAGTTATTGATATTAGGCATTTATAGCATGAACTTTTATATAGCATGACACTCCTCCCAACCTTTGCTTTCACAAACCATGGCTAACCGAATCCTCGGGTGCCTGCCAACAATCACATACCATGGAGGAGTGCCTATTTTATTTTACCTTTTAGATGTTATAATGGTCTAACCAGCTCTTTGCAAAATTAATGACGAGCAGATGAAGCATGCAAGTCGGGAACTTAATTTAGTATGGAAGATAACAAACCCAACTACTACATCCTCATGAGCTAAAAATAGTGTCACAAAATGAGAAGTATTTTGAAGGTTTTAAAGGTACCACATGAAAATTTACTTGGAATGGTTCGAAATACCATGCATAGGAATTTATAGTGGACTCTTTGGGATAACTTGGTTTTTAGGGATTTGGATGCACGAGCAGCATTCCCGCTCAGTACAAGTGAAGGCTAGCAATAGACTGGGAAGCGACAACCAAGAGAGCAATAACTGTCATAATCATACTTGCGACAGAATAAAATTAACGGAGGCATAAAAATGATACTAAAACTCTGAGGCAAAATAGATCATCAAGGCTTAATTGACTTTTGTTTTTCAGTCATAAACATGCATGAGCATGTGCCAAGTTGATTCAAGTAAATCATTCAGAGGAGGATACCACCCTGCCTTACCGTTTTACGAATACAACAATGCATGCAAATATCTATATGACATATTATTCAATATTAGCAAATTGGTACTGATCATAAGAAGACATGAACTACTAAGCAATCATTAAATAACATAACCACTACCATGACAGCTAAGCATGTTCATATGAGAAGGTATATTTACAAAAATGAAAAACAAATAGAGTTCATACCAGCCTTTTATCACATCCGGATTGTCGTATATCACCATCATTGCTTTTCACTTGTATGGATTGAATGATATGAAATGATAACCAAGCCCCAAGTGGAGTCACGGAAATTGTCGAACTCTGAAACAACTATACAAAACAGAAGAAGAAAAACAAATATTTTTGGGTTTTCGATTTTAGAGCAAGCATGAAAAGAAACAAACAAGTAAAGCAAAATCTTTTTGGATTTTTTGAATATTGAACCGAAATGAAAAAGATAAAGTAAACTAGTGCTACAAGTACAAACGAAGAAAGAAAGAAAATAAAGGAAATATTTTTGGTCTTTTGGGGTTTTGTGAAAGTAAAACGAATACAAGAAACAACAGTGAAAAAGAAAGAAACAAACTGAAACATGGATATACAAAGTATCGACATGATATGAATATGATAAAATGAGTGGGCTGTTGGTGGGTCGCGTACCTCCCCCCAAGCTTAGGCTTTTGGCCTAAGTGGGAGATCAATCATCCCCATGGCTGCCAGCTAGGCGCGCCCTCAGTGTACGACGAAGAGGGTTCCTCGTCCGGGTACGAGCTCGAGGATGCACCACCGTGGTACACGGTGTAATCCTCAGGGGGCGCCACGAAGGTCTCCTGTCGGTGCTCGGGGTAGTGCTGTAAATGGAAATCCGGTGCACCAAGGTACTTGTCCAAATCCTCCCTTGAATATGACAGAGGACTCCTGAAAATACTGAACAAACTAGGCTGCGGTAGCCGGACTTCCCGTTCAGGCCCATTAGCAAAAACAACTCTATACAGCAAATATCCATTGTATGAACTAGTAGTAACAAAATTATGAACTTTCATAGCAGCAAGATCAAGTCTTTCCGGAACCATCAACTCATCAGTGGGATCAACAGAATAACCAAGATCAGCTAAAACACGTGCAGCAATATTCCCTCTAAAACAATAATTATTCTCATGATACAATAACATGTTCAGATCTAAAATCATGGCACTCGAGCCCTAAGTGTCAAGCATTAAGTATAACAAGTTGCAACAATGACATAAAGTACTAATAATGGATACTAGGCACCATGCCCTAACAATCTTACATCTATTACATGAACGATCTCATCCAATCCCTACCATCCCCTTCAGCCTACAGCGGGGAATTACTCACACATGGATGGGGGAAGCATGGTTGGTCGATGGAGAGGCGGCGGTGATGATGATGGCGATGATCTCCTCCAATTCCCCGTCCCAGCAGGGTGCCAGAACGGAGTTTCTGATCCCCGAACTAGGGTTTTCGGTGGCGGCGGAGCTCTGGAGTGTTTCTGGAAAAAGCGTCGACCCCCCTCGCGTTTTTAGGTCAGGAGGAATAAGTAGTCCAAAGGGGAGCATCGGGGGCCACGCGATGCGGCCACACCAGGCCTCGGTGCGGCCCCACCTCTGTCGCGCCGACGGTGCGTGTGGGCCCCCCGTGCGCTGTCTCCGCTTCGTCTTCTGGCTCCGTGGGTCTTCTGGGAAAATAGAATTTCTGTAATTTTTCAGGAATTTTTCCAAAACTTTGACTTTCTGCACAAAAACAAGACACCAGGGCAATTCTGCTGAAAACAGCGTTAGTCCATGTTAGTTGCATTCAAATCACACAAATTAGAGGTAAAACAACAGCAAAAGTGTTCGGAAAAGTGGATACGTTTTGGACGTATCAGCTGGCCGGTGCCCCGTGCCAGAAACTCCAAAATCAAGCGAGCAAGCGCAGCGTCCAAAACGAATTAGCTCGCAATTGGAGGTAGTTCGTGTTTTTCGTCCAATTTGACAAAAATAACCCCGTGGCAAAACTTCAGCCAAAAATAACCCCTTTTCGAAAAAAATCTGAATCTAACCCTTTTTGTGGCTCCTGCAACGGCGGCGCCACACCCGTGCCAGCGTGGCAAGGCAGGTCCCAGCTCGGGTTAAGTAGCGCCGGGGCGGGGGGTGCCACACCCCTGTTTGTGGCGCCTGTGATTGGGGCGCCACACCTTCCAGGAAGACCACGCGCTTCGTTAAGCAGTCCACCCGCGACCCCCAGCCATTTCCTCTGTTCTTACCCAGCCTGAGGCCCTTCCTCTCTCCCTCTTTCTCCCCCAACACACCCCCACTCAAATCCATCCATTTCGGTCAAGTTTTTCCGTGGATTTCGGCTCCCCTACGTGCAAGAAGGTACTCTCCCCCATCCTCCTTGTTTTTGTCCAATAGAAATCTTCCAATTTGGTGACATTGGTGTAGATCTTGGAAACCCTAGAATTTGAATATGAGGACAAATGTGTGGTTATTTCTTGATAATATTGGTCAATGTGTGTGGGTATGATGGATATGAAGTGTTGTGTTGTTGATTATAGGTTAGTGTTAGGGTTTTTGTTAGATGTAGTTAATGAGCTAGATTTAATTAGGGTTAGTGCATAATGACTAGATTTAAAATTAAGATCAGTAAATAGATTTGTTTGAAATGCATAGCTTAGTTCAATGTATCAATCATTTGATGCATTTGGGTTGTTGTAAATTTTTTTAGATGGAGAGAATGGTTAGTGTTCATCATGTGGACAAGGAGGCCTTTTTTAAAGGCAATGTGGAGCATGACTCGGAGGAGAAAGTGGTGGTGTTTGGCCATAGTCCTAGCTATGCCGAGGTTGTGGAGAGAGTGTGTCGGGGGAATACTTTCTGGATTAACCCGCGGCCCAGTGCGACTTAACTTACTCGCACGGATGAAGGCCCACTTGGGAACAAGCCCAATATTGAACCGCCATAAGGAGAAAGATCTAGAAGACAAATCCCGGAGGACGTGAAGACCAAGTAGTCTCCGAGTAGGCCTCTGTGGATGTATTCCTTATGGGGAAGTTTCCTTTTGTAACCTAGCGAGCCTCTGTGTATATAAAGAGGACTCGCAGGACTTAGAGCGGGTCAAGCTATCAAGCCCAAACCCTAGCTCATACGGCGAGTACCAGATCGGATCGCCTCCATTGTAACACCTCGATTATCATATCAATACCAATCTAGGGTAGGCAGGAAGTAGGTCTTTTACCTCACATTGAGGGGGCCGAACCTGGGTAAATCTGTGTTGATCTTTGTTCCTGCGATCCCAAGCTCGGAGATGCTTGACTCGCGTAATCCCACACCTACGAAGTCATCTATGACACCTGACGTGACAAACCCACGACAGTTGGCGCCCACCGTGGGGCCTGCGGTCAAGAGCGTCACGTTCCGCGCAGGATCCATGAAGGGAGCTGAAGATCTTGTTGTTGGCCGTATCATCACGGTCAATGGCACACCCCTCATCGACGATTCAAGCTGGGGGCCGGAGCAGATTATTTGGAGACCGGCCACGTCATCCCGTTCGGATCCATCAACGTCTTCGTCGGCTTCATCGGTGGCAGGTCCGTTAGATCGGTCCAGAAGGCGATTCAGTAGAAGAAGTCGCCGATGACGGGGAAGAATCCGTGGAAAGCATGGACTCGCAAGAGTTTGGGTCCATCATACCTGCCTTTGAAGAAAGTTGCTGGGGTTACCCACCAGAAATCACATCATCACCAGATCAAGAGATGGCACAAGTCGCGGTTTACATGGCCGGAGGAGCAGGCATCAGGAACTGCTGGAGAAACCGAGGCATCGGCACCCCCAAGCAACCCACTTCTTGTCCCTGTGTCAGCCACGAACGCCGCCCTCCGTGCAACAGAAATTGAGGCCGCCAGGGCCGAGCTCCTGTATGAGGTTCGAAGGATGGAAGAAGAGCGCCGCAGGCTCGATCAGATAAACCAAGGAATCCAACAGGAGCGGCAGAGAGTAGCCGCGCTGGCTGCGACTCAACAACAGGTTGACCCGCAAACACAGCTGCGCGCGACTCAACCAACAGTGGAAATCCCGCTCACTCCAGCCGCGGGACGGGAATCCAGACGACTGCGGAAGGAAGGGTACCAACAAATCAAGAGACCCAGCAACAACCAAGGAGGTTTCACACCCCACAGGGCCATTACCAGAACCCTGTCGATAATATGTATGCTGCGGCTAATATCTTGACTCAGATGGTACCAACAGGCGATGACCCGGTCAATGCTGAGGCGCGGCGCGCGATTCAGATGTAAGTACGGCAGTCCTGCAACAAGCCAATAGGGCGGAAGCCGAAGCACAGCTGCCCCTCGTACCAGCCAATCACAGGATTACGCAGAAAGAAGCGTCCAGAGCCACCAGAGGACGTGTCAGGAGTCGCACAGAGGCAACAGGAGCAAGTCGCAGAAGCGCAGGCGAATGCCCATTGATGCAAAAGCGGCCCGCAGATAACCCCGCAGGCGCCCCACAGCCCTGTCCTCGCGACTCAAGGGACCAGCGTGTTTCACTGAAAATCAGATCGGAACCTTTTCCTGAAGATTTCAAAGGGCCACGCAAGGTGGCAAACTATAACGCCAGCATGGATCCAACCACTTGGCTCAACAATTACGAGATGGGCATGAGCATCCTAAACGCATCTGAAGAGATCTGCGCACGCTACCTAACATGATGCTAGAAGGAGCAGCGCACATATGGCTGCAAAATTTGCCTCCCAACTCTATAAATACTTGGGAGGAACTGAAGGATGCCTTCATTAAGAACTTCCAAGGAACTTGCAAGCGACTCTGCAATATAGAAGATTTAGAGCGTTGTGTCCAGAAGGAAGGCGAGTCAAGTCGCCATTGGATGAAAAGGGTGGCAGAAATAATACACTCCTCAGATAATATACCACCAAGCTCAGCCGTCCTGGTGATGGAGAAAAACTGCAAGTTTGAGCCGCTGATTCATAAGCTGGGTCGCATGAAGGATAAAGTCAAGAGCCTCAGCGAGGTGATGGCTGCGGCTAACAAATATGCCAGCTCAGATAAAACCAGAGACGCGTCAGACGGAGAAGAAGAGGAGGTTGCTGCAAAAGGAAAGAAAAACTCCAACAAGCCCCAGCAGCAGCAAACGAGCCACAACAACACGAGTCAAAACAAACGCAAAAGCGAAGATGGTCACTCAGGGCTCGTCGCCAATGCGCGTGGAGGATTCAGAGGCCAGCGTGGAAGGGGTCGAGGATACGGCTCCCGTCCAATCAATATGCAAGAAGTTTTCAACCGGCCATGCGACCTTCATGCGACAGGTGATGGACGGCCAGCGGACCATACCAAGGCGCAATGCCATTATTACAAAAAGTGGAAGAAGAGAGCCAACACAACGGGGGGAATTCCCATGAAGGAAACCCTAGTGCGGCTCATAACACAAACATTGGGCAGCACGGCGCGAGTAACCCCAGGCAGACGGGGCAGTATCACACAATAGTTATCGATACCTCCAAAAGAGAAGAGAAATTGAGCCGGAGAAGTCAGCAGGTGAACGCCGTGATACCAACAACACCCGCTTGGTTAAGGTGGTCAGAATACGCGGTAACCTGGAGTCGCGACGACCACCCGCCACAGGTACGGGAACCTGGCAAGTTGGCACTGGTTGTGGCACCATACGTTGCAGGATACAAGCTGACCAAAGTGCTTATGGATGGAGGAAGCAGCATTAATATCTTGTACTACGATACTTTCCAGCGTCTAGGACTCAAGGATTCCAGCTGCAGCCCACGTCAACAGTATTTCACGGCATTGTCCCAGGAAGGTCCGCACGGCCAGTGGGGAAAATAACCCTAGGGGTAACTTTTGGAACAGAAGAGAACTTTAGAAGTGAATTCCTAAGCTTCGAAGTGGTAAAATTCCAAGCCCATATCACGCCTTTTGGAAGAACGGCCTTTGCTAAGTTTATGGCCAGGCCATGCTACGTGTACCTACAGTTGAAGATACCAGGACCAAAAGGGGTCATCACAGTGTACGGAGATAGAGAAAAAGCAATAGAATGTGAGAAAGGAGATGCGGCTTTCGCAGAATCCGCCTGTGCCGCGGAAGAACTAAAAGGTTATAAGTCGCAGGTGGACCCAAACGATATGAGTGTGGTTACCACGCCATCTGCCGAGCCACCAATGAAATTCAAAGCGGCCCAGGACACTAAGCAGATAAATCTTGTTCCTGGCGACTCATCCAAGCAAACTAGCATTGGAGCACACATGGAAGAAGACAGGAGAAGGCCCTCGTCGCTTTTCTCCAGGAAAATAAAGACATCTTCGCATGGAAGCCGTCAGATATGCCAGGGGTACCAAGAGAATTAGCAGAACATAGCCTCAAAGTGAACCCTGCGGCTAAACCAGTGAAGCAGCCACTACGGCGTTTTCATGATGACAGGAGAAAGGCAATAGGAGAGGAAATAGCTCGCTTGCTGGCTGCAGGATTCATCACAGAGGTATACCATCCGGAGTGGGTGGCAAATCCAGTATTGGTTATGAAAAAGAACGGTACGTGGCGAATGTGCGTTGATTACACCAGTCTTAACAAAGCTTGTCCAAAGGATCCATTTGCTTTGCCAAGAATCGACCAAGTAATTGATTCAACTGCTGGGTGCGAGCTGTTATGCTTTTTGGACGCCTATTCAGGCTACCATCAAATCAAGATGAAGAGGGAGACCAAGAAAAGACGTCCTTCATCACACCCTTCGGAGCTTTTTGTTACGTCAGCATGCCCTTTGGGTTGAAGAACGCAGGTGCGACTTACCAAAGATGCATTCAGAATTGCTACATGAGCAAATAGGTCGCAACGTTCATGCCTACGTGGATGATATTGTGATTAAATCGCAAGTTAGCCAGGATCTTATTGGTGATCTGGCAGAGACATTCACAAATCTCAGAAAATACAACATGAAGCTCAACCCCACAAAGTGCGTCTTCGGAGTACCAGCAGGAAAGCTATTGGGATTCATAGTATCAGAAAGAGGCATTGAGGCCAATCCTGACAAGATAAAGGCCGTGATGGATCTCCAAAAGCCAGAAAAGATAAAAGATGTACAGCGGCTTACTGGTTGCGTAGCAGCTTTGAGTCGCTTTATATCAAGATTGGGAGAGAAAGCACTACCTTTGTACAGACTGTTGAAAAAATCAGACACCTTCGTTTGGGACGCAGAGGCCGACGAAGCTCTGACAGCCTTGAAACATCAATTGACAAATGCTCCAGTTCTGGCGGCTCCAAAAGATAAAGAGCCAATGCTACTATACATAGCGGCAAATTCCCGCGCTGTGAGTGCTGTCATGGTTGTGGAGAGACAAGAAACAGGAAAGGAATACCCTGTCCAGAGACCAGTATACTACGTGAGCGAAGTCCTCACAGCTTCCAAACAGCGTTACCCACAGTGGCAGAAGTTGGTGTTTGGAGTGTTCATGGCGAGTCGCAAGCTGAAGCACTACTTCCAAGAGCATCCAATAACTGTGGTGAGTTCAGCACCATTGGCAGATATCATTCGTAATCGAGAAGCTACTGGAAGAGTCGCTAAGTGGGCGATCGAGTTGGGACCACATCACATCAGCTACGAGCCGCGCACATCAATTAAGTCGCAAGCCCTTGCAGATTTTATTAACGATTGGACAGAAATCCAAGTTGCCCTAGCATGGCAGAAACCAAATACTGGACCATGCATTTTGATGGGTCAAGACAGTTGCAAGGCTCGGGGGCTGGAGTTGTTCTGACATCTCCCAAGGGAGACAAGCTGCGGTATGTGTTACAGATACACTTCAACTGCACAAATAACGTGGCGGAGTACGAGGCACTGCTTCATGGTCTACGTATAGCAAAGGAGATGAACATCAGTCGCATACGCTGTTTTGGCGATTCAGACTTGGTGGCACAGCAGGTCTCCGGAACGTGGGACAGCAAGGATGCGAACATGGCTGCATATAGGAGAGAGGTGGACAGAATTGCTGGACATTTCACTGGATACCAAGTTGAACATATTGATCGGAGACAAAATGAAGCTGCGGATGCCCTGTCTCGGCTTGGATCCAATAGACAGTCAGTCCCACCCAATGTTTTCCTGGATGAACTGCACAATCCATCAGTCAAGCCTCCAGCAGAAATTGACATTGCAGAGCCAGAGGATGATTCAACTTTAGTCGCAGCCCTGCATGAACAGCCAGGATGGACAGAGCCATACATGGCATATTTAAGTCGCGGAGTGCTGCCGGACGATGAAATTGAGGCGCGCAAAATCATACGACGATCAAAGGCCTATACAATCATCAACAATGAATTATACAAGCGCAGCGTATCAGGAGCATTCAAAGATGTGTCTCACCAGAAGAGGGACGAAAAATCTTGCACGAAATTCATTCAGGCGATTGTGGCCATCATGCTTCGTCAAGATCTTTGGTGGCAAAGGCGTTCCGACATGGATTCTTCTGGTTAACAGCATTAGCAGATGCAGAGCAAATTGTCAGAGTGTGCGATGGATGTCAAAGATACGCTAGGCAAGATCATATGCCAGCCCAAGCACTTCGCACAATACCCATCACATGGCCTTTTGCCGTATGGGGTTTTGACATGGTAGGGCCTTTCAGACGGTCTTCAAACGGAAAAACTCACCTCTTAGTCATGGTGGACAAATTCACAAAGTGGATAGAAGCAGAACCTGTGGGAGATTGCGAGGCTGAAACAGCAGTCAAGTTCTTGAAGAAGGTCATATTCCGCTTCGGTTACCCCCATAGTATCATTACAGACAATGGGAGCAACACCTCTGAAGGGGCTACACAGATATTTTGCGCAGACAATGGGATAAGATTGGACCTCACGTCAGTAGCACACCCGCAGAGCAATGGACAAGCTGAGCGAGCTAACCAGGAAATTCTCCATGGAATTAAGCCGCGCCTTATTGAAACTAGTCATCAACCCGTGCGACTGCACGGGCAAGCTTTTCTACGGGAAATATATTGGAAGGTCAAAACTATTATTCGCATGTGAACATTTCACAACTTCAAATTTAAAAATTAATTATGGATATAGTTTGAAAAACTACTACTAAAATACAAACCCTATATCACAGTTCATAAATGCATATATTTCTTCAATTAGTTTATTTAGACATTGTTATTTATGACCGTCTATGTTATGTTACAATATATTTATGGTTATTTTGAATTTTTTATTATCAGGCAACTTCAGTGGGAGAGCAAACTTTCACTACTGTAGTTCTATATTTAGGTGAAGCACAGATTAGTATTAAATAGTATGGAAAGCAATAGGTAGCAGACTCAAATATTAATATATTATCATATGTTGGTTCACATTCGCATGGGTGCAAGTTCTGGTTCCTATTTACTCTTCTATAATTCTTCTCCGAAGAGAGAATCCTCGGTGCATTCTGAAATATGAAAAGAAACTTAGAGATGAACGCAAATTGTAAATTTTCTTAGCTGTACACAATAAATTATGTGCACCAAGTTATGTAGAAAAGATGTTTATTTGCATCATAACTACAAATCAATAAGGAAGCTAAGTATTTAAAAAAACATTCTAAATTCCATGAAAAGGGGTAGGTTGAGTTATTAATGTGAGATTATAACATGAGTTATTTAGGTCTTACTAAGAGAATACTTATTATTACAAACTAAGAAGTACTTAACATGCAGCTGTCCCCACGAAAAGCATGGATGCACTCAAGTTTGGATATTCGTTAGTTGTGTGCTCCTCACATGGCCGAGAAAAATAAGAACTCTGCAACTAACACGAACTGATACTTATCAGCTCCTACTGATGCGCCTTGGCAGTCAATATTTTCTACTGAATGAGGTAAGACTTACGTGGCATAGTGACGCATAATAGAGATCTTTAGCAGAAAAGTACAATAATATGTAGAATTAAATATGTGAATTTGACCTCATTGGACAGTAGATGAAAATATCATGAAGGCAATCTAAATATTTGAAAAACAATAAATCTCCTATGGCGAATATTAATCTACTACATGTTACGTGGAAAACCCTAAATTATAAGCTTTTAAATATACTTCTCAAAATATTAGTTGAAGTTCATAAGAGAAATAAGTAATGCGCGTGAACCTTACATGAATCAACAGCCTAGATGACTACACATGATATACATTCGAGAGCAGCCAGGCTAGACTCCTTGTAACATTCATCAATTTCTATTCAAGTATGCTATAAGCCTAGAACTCTCCAGGAAATAACAAAGCGGCCCGTAGATCTAAAAGAATCCATAGGCCTGACCGGAAAGTATGTTTGTCCACGAAACGTTCATGAGACCTCGAATTCCCAAAAAACAGCCTGCATTATGCCAGCAGGTCCCACCCCCAATTTATTGAGTAACCCTTAAAAACTATAATGCTTAATCTGATAAGTATAATTTATTAATAAATATGCTTTATTCGGATTATTTTTGGGTATGTAACGGTGGTATATAAACTCTGGTAGAAACATTGGTATATCAAGAAAGCGAATAGAAATGAACTTTCAGTAACTACCCATGCTACCAATTTATATGTCCACAAATTCTCAGTAATCTAACTACCTCTTGTACTGACCAAAGATTTCCTGCCGAGGTTAAACCATGCCTGCAAAAATACATCAAACATCAATTTTATTTTCTTGCATATCAATCCCACTATTCTTGAAGAACTGGATAAGCATATATCATTCTAAGTTCGAATATTCAGATTGCACTTTAATGTAACCAATTCCAGCAGGTAGATGGTTCTTCAGATGGGAAACAATAGAAAATTAAATCATGCAAAAAAAAACAACATATGAGTGTATCCATTGAAATCTAGATATGGCAACGTGTTTTCTTTCATACTATACCTAGCAGTGCTGACAGTAGGAATTATTGGAAGTAGTTCCTGTATTTTTCCGCCCACAGCCACTGGCCAAACTGCTCAAACCACCGGTTAGTCCATCACTTACCTTGAAATTGATTGGCCTAGAATAAGATGCTGGATGTTAATGCGGTGAAATTTGGAAGCAAGAAGATTTAATGGTTCAGGAACAAAAGATACGATGTGATTGAACTTCACTATGAGCCTAGATTGGATCTTGTTTTTTGTCCAAGATCGTCTGTAGGGTGGACTGCCGCATGGAGATTGGATTGACACTGCGAGGCAAATTAAAATACAAATTAATCGATTAAGATACTGTGCATGACTACTAAGAAAATATGCGTATGGAGTTATTACCTGCTGGAGCTACCTCTCCCAGTATTAGATGAACATATGTATTGAATAAGTTTACCATGCGCACAGAGCTCTAGATTTCAGATCGGAGTTCTAAGGACGCGCTGGCTTTTCCGGAGGCGATCGGCTGCATCAAGAGAATATTGAATATTGATCCGGCAGGCTTCAGTTCAGCTGCCGGCGACGATGTTTCAGAGCGGCTGCATGGGAGATCGAGGACGGTCCTAATCCCCTCTGACAGCCCATCTACAGGTGCTCCAATTGTTGATGCCGCTTCTCTACCATGGACTGGCTGATTAAATTGGAAGCATCTCAATCTTTTTTGCCAAATCTAGGAAGAGGCGTCGGTCAGATCTTCTTATTGTTTTAATTATTTTGAAGAGCAATGAGAAGAGACCAAGGTGCGGACGACTTCTATGCGGGAGGCAGCGCTGGCCACGCTCACGATTAATCTAACGGATACGGGCACATTACAAAATTATCGGATGGACGAAAATTCTTTTACCTCTAGGATTAAAGTGGTGCTTTCTACGGTGCCTCCAATTAGTAAATATAAGAAGGTCGAAGCATCTCCAGGATGTTGGGTGGAAGAACTGCCAGCAGTACTGTGGAGCTTGAGAACAACCCCTAACAGATCCACATGATTTACACCATATTTCATGGTCTATGGAGCAGAAGCAGTCATGCCCAGCGATATCATACATGATTCACCAAGAGTTGCGGCTTACATCGAGACAGATAATGAGATAGCTCGGCAAGACTCGGTGGACACATTAGAAGAAGTTAGAGACTTGGCAGCATCAAGGTCAGCAGTATATCAACAAGATTTGCGACGCTATCATGCCAGACGCATCAAAACACGCACCTTTCAAGAAGGCGACCTAGTGCTGCGACTTAAACAAGATCACAAGGGAATGCATAAGCTGTCCTCTCCATGGGAAGGACCCTACATCATCAGCAAGAAGCTAAACAATGGGTCGTACTACCTGCTGGATGTAAGGGAAGAAAGCAGCGAACGCCATGATTTCGAGGATCATCTCGAGGCACCTCGCCCTTGGAACGTCGCACACCTGCGACCGTACTATACATAAGAAAAGGCTAATCAGAGCCAAGCATCATCCTTTCCAGTTTTATAGCTGAGTATCATCACAGCCACTCAGGGCTAGAAATTCAACTTTGGTCGCCACCTAGGCGCGACCTATGCAACATCTGATCGCCACCCAGGCGCGATCGACCCTTGTATCAGAAATCGGCCGCCACCTAGGCGCGGCCATAAACTTTGTATCATCTCTGGTCGCCACCTAGGCGCGACCGACCCCATGTATCACCATGGATCGCCACCTACGCGCGATCCAACCCTATGTATAACACTCGGTTGCCACCTAGGCGCGACCTTATGTGTCATCATAATCAAAGCTTATCATAGCTTAGCCTATCATGGCAATATCATTATGTTTCTTGGGGTCTTTGTTACCCTGAAACAGCCGATTTATTGGCAATTATCAAATTTACCTTAAGTTGGATTGATACTCGCATTATGTGGCCAAAATACTGGGGTGTGGCGTCAATCGAGCTTGATTGCCTATCATGGCCGCTCTCGACCCTGAACACACATATTCCTAGGAAATACTGAGTCGCGCGAGTGCCCACTTAAGGATTCAGATGGCCTAACTAGAGGTCGATGTACTGCTTATAGTACGGCAACACCAATTACAATTACTTGTAACTTAACAATTGTTTTATTCATGATATCAAGTTACAGGTGATAACTTTCAGAGTTCTCTGAGAAGAATTGAGATGATTACCACATAACATCCTCTCAATCCTTGGGGGCTATATCATATTATCATCAAAAATTTGAAGATAGATCGTCATCAAGTTTTGAAGCTATCAGGATACTCTAAAGCTCATGAAGTCAGATGATCTTCCAGGTGCGAGTCAAGGCCAAACCTGTACAATTATAAGCCGCGAAACAAGGAAAAGCACGGCCTAAGCATTCAAGGTCAAGAAGTACTATGAAGTTCAGGCCATGCTTGGGGGCTAATGTCGGGGGAATACTTTCTGGATTAACCCGCGGCCCAGTGCGACTTAACTTACTCGCACGGATGAAGGCCCACTTGGGAACAAACCCAATATTGAACCGCCATAAGGAGAAAGATCTAGAAGACAAATCCCGGAGGACGTGAAGACCAAGTAGTCTCCGAGTAGGCCTCTGTGGATGTATTCCTTATGGGGAAGTTTTTTTTTGTAACCTGGCGAGCCTCTGTGTATATAAAGAGGACTCGCAGGACTTAGAGCGGGTCAAGCTATCAAGCCCCAAACCCTAGCTCATACGGCGAGTACCAGATCGGATCGCCTCCATTGTAACACCTCGATTATCATATCAATACCAATCTAGGGTAGGCAGGAAGTAGGTCTTTTACCTCACATTGAGGGGGCCGAACCTGGGTAAATTTGTGTTGATCTTTGTTCCTGCGATCCCAAGCTCGGAGATGCTTGACTCGCGTAATCCCACACCTACGAAGTCATCTATGACACCTGATGTCGGGGGAATACTTTCTGGATTAACCCGCGGCCCAGTGCGACTTAACTTACTCGCACGGATGAAAGCCCACTTGGGAACAAGCCCAATATTGAACCGCCGTAAGGAGAAAGATCTAGAAGATAAATCCCGGAGGACGTGAAGACCAAGTAGTCTCCGAGTAGGTCTCTGTGGATGTATTCCTTATGGGGAAGTTTCCTTTTGTAACCTAGCGAGCCTCTGTGCATATAAAGAGGACTCGCAGGACTTAGAGCGGGTCAAGCTATCAAGCCCCAAACCCTAGCTCATACGGCGAGTACCAGATCGGATCGCCTCCATTGTAACACCTCGATTATCATATCAATACCAATCTAGGGTAGGCAGGAAGTAGGTCTTTTACCTCACATTGAGGGGGCCGAACCTGGGTAAATCTGTGTTGATCTTTGTTCCTGCGATTCCAAGCTCGGAGATGCTTGACTCGCGTAATCCCACACCTACGAAGTCATCTATGACACCTGACGTGACAAACCCACGACACCTGACGTGACAAACCCACGACAGAGTGCGGATTGCATTGAATTGGACGGATCCAAATGATGTTCTTTCTTTGGAGGGAAGGTATAATGTTGGGTATGGAATGCATCTTCGTTGGAAGACTATGCCTCTCAACTCCGAGTTGTGTTGGAGTGCATATAAGGAGACGGTGGCGGGATCTCAAGACAAGGCTCTTGAGTTGTTTGCCACCAAGACGTTTGACTTGAACCGGTGTGCCTACGAACATGACGTTAGGAGGCCGGTTCAAAATGAGCCACCTCATGCCCATGAAGTGTACTACACAACGTCGAGTCCACCTCCAATGACTCAACATGATTTTAGCCACCCAACAATGACCCAACACGAAAGGAGCCAACCTTCAAGCCCGATTCAAAGTGACCAATATGAAGAATCGGAGGAGGAGAGCGATGCGTCGTAGTATGAGCTTCATTAAAATGATATTGGTGATGTGGAGACAAATTGTAGGCATGAGGACATGGACCATGACATCCCTTATAACCGATGCTATGCATCGGACTCGGATGACGATGGTCCCGAAGAAGATGTTGATGAAGATGGGTTCACTGCTAAAGAAGCCGAAATATTCAAGAAGGTAGTGGGCCGGGATCATCGGTTACCATTGTTCCGTGATCTTAGTCTCGCCGATAAAGCCGTGGTTGATGGTGGCACGAGTAAAATTTTTGGACCAAGGCCAACTTCGAAGAAGGATAGT
The DNA here is from genome assembly GCA_947311845.1 of Poa pratensis. NCBI lineage: Eukaryota > Viridiplantae > Streptophyta > Magnoliopsida > Poales > Poaceae > Poa > Poa pratensis. The sequence goes on along the minus strand of CAMZMU010000101.1, from coordinate 30,889,676 downwards.
GATCCCAAAATCTATGGTATTGCTGAGGGAGTGAAGTTTGAAAGCTTGTTGGAATTGAAGACATGGCTCAAGGCGTATGCGGTTAAGTACTTTAGACCATATAAAGTGGTTCACTCGGATGTCCAGAAGCGTTACACGGTTAAGTGTGAGGACGCGCATAATGGGTGTCCGTGGATTGTGCATGCAAGACCTATCAAGGGAACCTCTCAATGGATTCTAAAAAAATGTGTGTCAACTCATATGTGTAGTGGCAATGATGATGATGATGACAAGGATGTGAAGGACATTCATCGGCAACTAACCTCCGATTTCATCGGCTATAGACTTTCCAATTCCATAGAGGCATTCCCCACTTTTACGGTGAGGGCTATCATGGAGACGGTGAAAGAAATGTTTGGTTACTCGGTGAAGTATGGGAAGGCATGGAGGGCAAAGCAAGCCGCATTCAAGATTTTGTATGGTGACTGGGAGGAAGCATACAACCGACTTCCTAGATTGTTGGGAGCTATGGCTGCTACAAATCCGGGCATGGTTGCGTTGGTGGAGCCCTTTGGCCAAAAGACTAGGGATTACAATGGTGCAACCGTTCGTGTATTTGGCCGTGCATTTTGGGCTTTTGGGCAATGCATAAGGGCATTCAAGCATTGTAGACCGGTTGTCTCCGTGGATGGCACATTCTTGACCGGCCAGTACAAGGGCACACTTTTGATTGCCGTCCCCTTTGTCCCTACTTCAAATGGATAGACTTGGTCCAAGATAGCTACTTCAAGCATGAGGTCGAATGGGAGCATCGAGCTGCAGAACGGCGCATATTGGAGAGGAAACAAGAAGAGGAGAGGAAGGAGAAGTTGAGGTTGAAGAAGGAGAAGGAACGTAAGGAGAAAGCGAAGAAGAAGCGTGAAGAGGCCAATGCTCGTGAGTCCGAGCGGGAAGTCAAACGTGGAATAGCTCGTCGTGATATGGAGGATGAAGCATCGGGAAAGTGCAAGGGCAAGTATCCGCGTTGGACTCAATAGAGCCTCCAACATCTATGTCTTAGAGATTGTGGACATTGGCTATCCCAACGTCATGAACTTGGTGGATTTGTTTTGAACCATGTAATTCCGTGCACTTGGTGGATTTGGTCGGAACCATGTAATTTCGTGAACCCTTAGTTTATTGCATGTGTGTGAAACCTTATCATTTTTTGTGCCATATTTGCGTGATCGATTATGTTGCATTCTGAAACTGTTTGCATTTGTTGCCTTCTTAGCTAGTTCTGATTGCAGGAATTTCTGTGCGTGTGTGGCGCCGGAGACGGAGGCGCTACACACCTAAGCTTCACTCCGCCGCTTCGGGCGCCACACAAACGCACATAAATTTGGCTCTCTGTTAATTTGCCGCGCCCTAACGGCCGGCGCTACACCATCATTCGCAGCGCCGCCGCAGCCGGCGCTACACATGTGCGACGCCGCGGCCGCCGGCGCCACACCTGTAAATACCGCTCCCCAGACAACGGCGCGGGTACCTGTCCGAGATTGAGCTCGGTTTGCTGGCTCTCTGTTAATTTTCCGCTCCGGTGTGGCTGGCGCCACACCTTAAGGTGCACAGCCGCACGCTACGGCGCTGCACCCTTGCGACGCCGTCGTTGCCGGCGCCACACCGTCCGCTGTAGAGCCGCCCCCTAGAGCGCTACACATGCAGTGGCACTCGTAAAGCAACAAACACATCAGTAAACATGACACAATATATAAACAGAGCAGTAGTTCAGAACAGCAAAATATCAGAATTAAGACACCAGTTCACGACAAGTTATAGTTTAAAAAGAGCACGGCAAGGTCCACAACGAAACGACAAGTTTACGAGAAGGTGCACAAGTTTACGACAAGTTGACGTCGAGCCGACATAGTACAGACGACGAATACAATCTGCTTCCTTTTCCTTAGCTTCCTCAAAGGCTCAATCGGCGCCGGATCCGCGTTCTTCCTCCTACTCCTCAAAGGTAGCTTCTTCATTGGCTCTTCCTCGGACACGTGATCGTCCGAGTCCTCATCCTCCGACACGTGCTCTTCCGCATCATCGGCCTCGTGATCGTCGTCATCCTCGTCCGCAGCAGGCCCCTTATTTTTGTTGATGTAGTCGGTTGGTGAGAAACGCTTGGTAGCCTTCTTCTTGGATCTTAAGTGGAAGGATCGCTGGTACGCCTGCAAGGTCATGTCATCGTCCACATTATCATCAAAATCCCCTAGAAATGAAAGAATGTAAGGTGAATAACTCATACATGGGTGAGGTTCAAGAAATCATTTTTGGGTGACCGGCATGTAACATATTCATCATACCTCAACCTCCTCATCATTGGGCTCATGTGGGTTCGAACTAGAAGCATCACCACGGACAGGGGTTGAAGGGGACCCCGAGCGTGTCGGCATGGCATCATCGGCACGACAACCAAGCAAATGCGCTAAAGTTTGTAACCAAGTTGCGGTACGCTATGACATTGCGAAATCAATATCTTAGTAAAAATCAACAAGAAAATATGCACGAAGCGAAGATCGTATAACTTACCTTCACAAATTCCCTAACGGCAACATCACCCTTCTTGCCCTGAGGTAACATGGCTGCCTCCTCGGCTTCACCCACTTGGCGCTCGATCTCATTGCGTTATGAAAACAAATATGTCAACAACTAAACTCTAATTATGATGGGACGAACTAAATTGGGCAAAAATTACCATAAAGTTGATCACGGGAGCGAAATCAGTTTGGTTGCCGCGTCTTACGGCCTTGTTGTACCGGAGCTCAACAATAGCATCATTGTCCATGTCCTCCAAAAGCTCCTCATAAGCCGGCGGGCATAAACGGACACGGGTACGTGCAAGAAACCAACCAAGATATGCATCGAATGCCTCTTGCCGGTACTTGGGGCGATCCCACATATGCACCTTCCTTTCCGTTGCCTCTTTCAACTCGGCATTGAATGTGGTGATGTAATCCTTATGATGTTTACCCCATTTCGTCACCTTCCTTTGTCGATGCCGGTCGAATCTACATGATCGACAAATGAAATATTAATAACAACACTAATACATAAGATTGGTAAGACAAAATTTGGACCCTTACTCGTGCAATGAAAACATCGTGTTTATCCACTTTGGTGGTGTAGTTTGATACAACCCAAATTGGCTCATCACACGATGTGGTAGGTGGAACTCAACGGCATACAAGCATATCAATGGGCACTGCATCATCCACAGATATTATTCCTCGAGACACTTTGGGTTTAGGGTGAATTCCGGATTGAAACCAAATCTCTCCCCGACACCATATATCTGCCAATTCACCTATAACATAGTACTCATTTCAACATGTGCAATTGGGATTTAAGATAGATTGTGATTGAATGAAAGCATTATAATTATTACCTGCTCGGGCATCGGCGAGTCGAACTCGTTGGTGTACCGCAAGTACTCCCTAGTTGGGTCACCGGTGAACTCCGCAACCCTGTCCCACTTGTACGCCCATGTAGGCTCCCGAAGCCTCTCGCCATGGTCGTCCCAAGGCTTCCATTGCAAAATCTTCGGCCGTCCAACTGAGAAGTGTTCCCACATCCAAACCGAAAGTAGGAGCATTGGACCACCAATGCCGGCATCACCGCCGAACCTACGACACGCATCATCCAACTGCACATATAGGTACACATGTTAGAATTTCATAAGTTTTGCACACACACGAAAGAAAGCAAGATAAATATTTACCTGCCAGTACAAGTAAGCAAGCGCAGCCGTACCCCAGGTTTGATTACTCTCCCAACGTGATAACGCCTTCAGCCACATCCACGGAGCGTTCCGTCCACTACTGTCAGCAAACAGAGTCCTCGTGATCACGTACCACACGTATGCGCGTGCATGATTCTGAATGACCACTTTATCAGCCCCTTCAGGGCACTTAGCAAAGTTTTTCCTGATCCAAACAAATGTGGCGCCGGCGGAGAGTCTATCCCTTCTAGAGTCTGGCTTCTCTGGAGGAGACACACCGATAATGCTGAACATCTTCTCGCGCCACCCATCAGATTCGGTGCTAAAACATACCGGTTTGCTCGTGATGGGGAGTGCCAAGATCATCGACACGTCTTGGAGAGTCACCGTCATCTCTCCGGTGGGGAGGTGAAAGCTGTGTGTCTCCGGCCTCCAACGGTCAACAATAGCACTGATGGCCGAAGGATTGAAATTTGGCGTGGACCGAGACACGAGCTGGATGAATGGAAGGAGTCCAAGCTTCTAAATGTAATCGGTGTACCTCTCGTCGTATGGCATGCCCTTCTCACCAACTTGCAAAGAGGCCTCGTGAGACCGAAGACGAAGGGGGGCAAATACCTAAAAAAATAATTACACGTTACAACAATGTCCATGCCGAATAGAAATATGAACTAACATCTTAAATATGCAAAACATTACAAATTACCTTTCCCTCCGCCATCTTTCTCGCACGGTGATTCGCATCATATTGTTCTTCGAGAAGTTCCATCCTACATATTTGAAAAAACTACCACTAGTAAGAGATAGAAATTTCAATATTTTTCAATATTCATTTCAACCTCATATAGATCTTCTACCACATCCACACATACAGCACATATAAAATTTATATATACATTGGGTAACCACTTTTACATCCACAAATACACCTCACATACACATGGTTCTCATATACACATCTATACCGAATTAATTAAAAAATTAAATAAACACTCCACATGATTAACAACCATTACAAGTGCCATACAAATGCTAAGGATAAAAAAAATAGCCTCATGCCATACTAATTTCGAAATATAGGATGAACTACGATTTTACCTAGGGTTCCAAAAACGGGACAAATATGAAAGATCTATTGGATGAAATTGGGGGGAACGGAGGAGCTTACCTTGAGGAACGATGGGGAGACGAAATCCCTAAAGATCGGGCCGGATTTGGGGAGGATTTGAGAGGGAGCCGCCGCCGCGGCCCTGTTCTTCTGTTTCGGAGATAAGAGAGAGAGAAAAGAGGGTCGGCCGGTCGGGCAACTCGGGCTGGCTCGATCTATAATTGAATGTGTCGCGCCGGTGGTGTCGGCGCTGCACATGTGGTTGTAACGCCCCAGCCGGGGGAGCTACTTGACCCGACCTGGTCCCACTTTGCCACGCTGGCAGAGGTGTGGCGCCCCTATTTGGGGCGCGGTGCGTACATGTGTGGCGCTGCCGTTGAAGGAGCCACACAAAAGGGTTAGTTTTAGAAAGTTTTTCAAAAAGGGGTTATTTTTGGCTGAAGTTTCGCCACGGGGTTATTTTTGTCAAATTTCACGTGTTTTTTCGTCGGCAAAGTTCAGTTCGTGTGAGCAGTTTTTAGATGTGCAAAATTGCTGTTTTTATCACTTCGTGCTGGGGTCCCCAGGTAAAGGCACGGCAGTGTTGGGTCCAAAAAGATTGGACCTTGGTCTGTTGTTGCACCCTGTTGGTGTTTATCCACGCCATGAACGGACTGGTTCTCAAGAGGCAGAAATACAAGCTTCATGTCATCTTCTAGTTGGTGTTTTTAGATACAAGGCACAAAGTGTCCAGCTTTAAATTAATAAAGCCAGTTACGGCAAGTACATAGTGTTATTAAACAGCTTACAGGCCACAGACAACAAGCAAACAAAAAATAAAGAAAATGAAAAACAACTTGAATGTCGAGGCCTTCATCCAACCGCTAGGGCAGAGCGTGACACCGGAGAAGATCACTCCCTCGTCGAAGTTGGCACCGTCACCTCGTGTCTTCCGCCTCCTCCATCGAAGAAGGCCCCTGCCTTCTCGCCCTAGCTCGAAGGGCGTCGTACCGTCGATATGGAAGAGCAGCTCACCTGAGAGCACGCAAGAACACCACTGATGGGCCAAGAAAAGACTACGGGCACAGACACATCGCCGGCAGTCACAGCTCCGGCCACCCGGCCAGAAGCAAGCTGCAGAGCAAGGTCGCCGAACGAAGACACGGTAAAAGGAAGGCAACATGATCACCGTGGAGGGCAAGCTCACACCTTGGACACTGACTCAAGCTACTCGTCGAGTCTGTTGCCGAAGAGGGGAACCCGATCCCCTCTCACCCAGGCTCGAGGGCGCCGATCCGTCGACGAACAGCAACTCCAACGGAAGGAGAGCACAGCAGGCAGCGGAGGAGCTCCAACCCAACACGCCCATATCGACACAGCAAGAACGCCGCCACAAGCAGCCCACAGCACCACACGCTGCACCACCTTCCCGGAGCCCCAAGGCAGCGCCTCCAAGGAGGGAACGACGCCGGAGCGCCGCCGCAGCCCAATCAAAGATTTGGGTTTTCACCCGGGCACAGGGGAAGGAGAGGGTGGGAGATGGACCTCAACATCGCCTTTAAGGAGGGAAACGGTGTCAGGAACATCGTCGATGTCGTGGCCGCCACCGCCGGCCAGAGATTTCTCCCGGACCATTGCTCCCGACCCTTCAACCGCCGCTAAGGCCAGATCCAGCGAGGACGCACAGAACTGGTGAAGCGGGGTGGGTAGCCGCGCGGGTCAAGGACCACCGCCTTCAGATCTGGAACTTGGGGCCGACGAGGCAGGCCCCTGCCGCGGCCCGCGTCCACCGCCCCCTCGCCGCCCACGCGACCGAGGAGGGCAGCCAGCAGCACCCACGACGCCCCCCGCCGCCAGGGCCGACGCTGCAACGCCACCGACGACCGCCGTTGTCGACACCAAAGCTCTCTACGCGCGGGGCGGAGTAGCGAGATCCCTGCCGCCACCTTCCTTGGCAGCCACGCAACGGCTTTCCGGCGGGCGCCTCTGGCGGCGGCGAGGCAAGGGGAGGGGAGTAGGGGAGGGAGCGGCGGCGCTAGGGTTTGGGACCCTCGGGTCGCCTCCGAGGAGACAACGCGAGGGGAGGGGAAATAACCGTTGATCCTAGTTGGTGTTTCAAGCTAGCTGTTTGCCAGTTGAGTGATGTGAACTGCAGCTGATCGGAGGTGAACTTTTTTTCAGTGTAGCCCTTTGGTGTTTCTCCTTCTCGGTTCAGCATGTCTGGTTCAGTTCAGAGTTCCTCTCTTTAAAACTTTATATTGTTGAGATGATTTAGAAGTGAAGTCCAGAAAGAGAGCATTAAGTTAGATAGATAGATTTCTGAAATTCAGAAACATCTGCCGTTGGCAGTGTACTAATCTGCTGCTGGCTATGTGCGTGAAATTAAAAAGCATCATGGTCCCCTTGTTAATTTGATGAATCTACTCGTTTAGTTTCGGACTGTTCATTTGTTTACACTCAGGTTGTACACCACCCGTGTGAATAAGAAAGCAGAACAAATTGCAAGAGAAAAGGACCCGCCGAGGTCTCGGTCGATCGAGAAAGAAGAAAAGGCTCTGTCGATCTTCTTACTTAGCTTAAATGAAGGTTCACATTTTAAAGTTCAGAAAAAAAAAGTTCACTTCGGTCAAAAAAAGAGTTCACTTCGATCAGGAAAAAAGTTCACTTCGCTCACAAAAAAAGTTAATATGCAGTTCAGAAAAACATCTGGAAAATGTTCACTCTTCGAACTCCAGAAGCTTATCATGTTTACGGAAAATTACGAAGTTAAATTTTTGGAGGTTCACGTTTTTGTTGACAAAAAATAAACTCATTGAATTGCAAAAAGGTTAGCATTTTTGGAAAACAATGTTCACTTGGTGAATTTTAGAAGTTCACTGTATAAAAAGATTAACTTCAAAAATAAAAGAGAAACATAGTTCACTTTGTTTTTGTTAAGAAACAAAAAAAGTTCACATTTAAAAAAAAATCACTCGTTGAATTTTAAAAAGTTCACCATCTGAAAAAATAAATTCATTCAGAAAAAAATCACTTCGTTCAGAAAAAAGTTCACGAAAGGAAAAAAGTTAACTTCGTTCAGAAAAAATCCAGGAAAAAGCTTTTCCGAAAGTTCACTTGATAAATTTTGAAGTTCATAGCTTAAATGGAAGTTCACTTGACAATTTTTTAAAGTTTCACAACTCTCTTTTGTAGTTCAGTTCATCCATTAATTAAGTCCACTATATACAAATGAAATCCCCCAATATGAACTTTTTTTTTCTTACATTGGATCTGAACTAGTATGTGAACTTTTTTAATTGGGAGGTTCATAAAGCTTAAACGAAAGTTCAATTAAATATTTTTAAAAGTTCAGTGCATAAAAGAGTTCAACTTCACAAATAAAAATGAAAAACAAGTTCACTTAAATAGTTTTAAAATTCCACTATTTTTTTGAAAGTTCAAATCGTGAGTTCATATCGTCCATTTAGAAGGTTAACTTTTTATTTACAAAAAAATCTAAATTAATTCACGAGTAAAAACCTACAAATTATTGTAAAACAAAGTTCACGTGATGAATTTTATAAGTTCGCTTTATAGAAAAAGGTTCATGGAAGAAACAAAAGAATACTCCAAATAGGCTGAAAAGTTCATTCCATATAAAATTTGAAGTCTCCACCCACAAAAAACAGTGCAAAGACGATTGAAGTTCGAAAAAAAACAGAATTTACTATATTTAAAACTGCTCGTAACCATAAGTAATTACCAAAACTGGTCAGCATGAAAAAGATAGAGAATTTTCACAGCTTTTCAACGGTATATTATTTGTATTATTTCGACAAACGGTTTAAAAACTATGAAGAAAACAGTACGTGAACAAAAACATAATATGCACTGCGATTGAAAGTTCACTAACACGTAAAAAAAGGTTCACACCAGTATTCGAATCAGTTCACTCCTCTGTAATTTTACACATAAAAATCATCCCTACAAGTTTTATTTGTCCAAATCGACCACCTCCGCATGCAATTAGCAACTAAATGAGTCTAATTTGGCCCTCCTTTGCCGGCACCCTCGACCCGAGCAATGAAACCATGCCAATTTCAAGTCTTTCTCGTCACAATCGTGTTTCGACCTTTTTCGTATATTTAAAATTAATCTCAATACATATGGAATATGGAAAAATGATTTAAACAAAAAAGTTGCGACTAGTCAATACCTTTCCAACGCCATATCATTTGTTACGTTTCGATAAGCGGTTTGAAAGTAATTGCCAAATAACTGTCCACTCGAATTAGATTTCGGAAAACAAATTCATTTACATTTAAAACTGCTCTTAATCCTTAACAAATTTAGAAAATTATCTGGAGATAGCAAAGTTGCGCATTTTCCATACCTTTCCAAGGACGTATCATTTACATCAATCCGACAAACAGTTTAAAAATGGCGACCGAAATACTGTGCGAAAAAGGAAAATTCGTGAAAACAGTGTTTCGTATATTCAAAATTGTTTAAATACGGTAACTAATCTGAAAAACATTTAAATACGAAAAAGTTGCGCAATTTTTGTAGCTATCTATAGGTTTATCGTATGCATCATTCAGATAAGTGGTCCATAAATCGCATTAAAAACGCTCTCAGCAAAAACAGAGAATCCATATGTTTGGCTTGAAAGTTCATATCTCTACGCTCAAAAAAGTTCACTTAGCAGTGACCAGAAAGTTTAGAAAATTTCTGTTTACCTTAAACAGAAACCAGTTTCATTTTATTTGAGTTATATATATTAGTTTAATATTAAATAAAAGACAAGATATGGGCAGCCCACCTAAATGGGCCAAACCCCAGACGGATGGCCCATGTGGGGGCCGCACCCCTCAAAGGGGATGGGGCGGGTGGGCCAGGCGGATGGGGCCCATGGCCACCACCGGCCGGCCGGCCGCACCTCCCCTCGTCTCTCTCTTTTGTTTAGTCCCACACGGGGAGCTAAGGAGAAGGGTACACCCCCTTCTCCATCACTACTGGGAAAGCAGCTATCAGTGGCGCACCAAATTAGAATTCTGTGGCGCACCCCCAGAATTGCTGGCTGCGCCACAGAATCCTCGCCACTATTTTTTTTTCTGTGGCGCACCATGGGCGTGCGCCACAGAAATCCACTTTCTGTGGCGCACCAGCACCTGGCCTGGTGTGCCACAGAAATCCACATTTCTGTGGCGCACCTGCCTGGTGCGCCACAGAATTCTGAAAAAATTCAAAAACTGCAAAAAAATTAAAAAGTTTTAAAAAAAATCAGAAAAATCAAAATATGAAATAATATGGAAAATCCTAATTATTGGAATTATTTTCATATTTTTTGAATTTTTTGAACTGATACCTTTTCGCTAGGTCACCCATCATCAAATTGCTCCAACCCTAGCACGCTTAACTTCTAAGTTCCACCCACTTCACCTACCCTTGTGCTACTCAAGTTCTTATTGATATATATATCATATGTATCCTCTTAAGTATTGTATGTGTATATGTTATGTATATGTTATAAACGTGTGTTTTTAAATTTCAGATTTTTCAAAAACTTCTAAACTTTCAAAAGGAGATTCAAAAGTTTCAAAAGATCCAAAAAAAATTCAAAAAACTTAAAAAATTTCAAAAAATCCAAAAAATTCAAAAAAAATTCAAAAAATCTAAGAAATCCAAACAAAATAAAAAAAGTCAAGAAAAGTCAACAATCTTCTTTGTTATACATTTCTGTGTCTTTTTTCGAATTTTTGAATTTTTTTCTTTTTTTTATTTTGCTGCGAAAAATCGTCTGTTTGAAATAACTTTTTTTCTTTTGGAATTTGAGAAATCTGTGAATTGCTGACAGGGTAAACCCGGTGGATTCGAACTCAGATTTTTCTCACGTTTTATTGACATATTTTTTGCATTATTTCGACGTCGGATGCAAAAGTTATGGCCGTTACAAGTTTTTTTTTCCTGTTTGTTGCAGAAAAGGTCAAAATTCATATTTCAAAATTTCTATACCTACTAGACACTCAAACCTAACTACATGTCAAAGGATTCTATTTATTGAATGTTTTATCATTTTCTTTTATTTCCTGCAAGACTAAAAAGGCGATCCACGGGGCGGGGGGTGGAATTTGAAAAAAAAAAACTGTGACGCACCAGAATGTCACCTTTCAGAATGTCAACTTTCTGTGGCGCACGTGCCAGGTGCGCCACAGAATTATTTTTTTCAAATTTTAACCCGCCCACCGGATAACTTTCTGTGGCGCACATGTACCCGCCCCCCGGATAACTTTCTGTGGCGCACCTGGCCATGTGCGCCACAGAAATGTGACTTTCTGTGGCGCACCAAGCCTGGTGCGCCACAGAAATATATTTCTGTGGCGCACCAATTAAGGGTGCGCCACAGAATGTAACCTACCTATAAGGGTTTTCCTAGTAGTGCATATATAAAGGGAGGCGTAATAATTATTTTAATACACAATTAATTCCTTTGGTCGAGGCGTCCCCCTCCAGCCACCTCCTCCCTCTTCATCTTCAGTAGAGCGCGGTCCCATGTAAGGACTGCGTACACGGGAGACCACTATACCACAGTACGCCGTCGTGCTGCGGAATTCCAGCCAAAAGTTCTACTTCCGCAATCTCGGCTGGATCGGAGAGACCGGGAGTTGTCGTCAATCTCCGCACGTGTGCGAGTACTCGGAGGTGCTGCACTTGCGGCACCGGGAGGGCGTCATCGCGCCAAGGTCTTCGTCTTCGTCGCGCCGGGGACTTCGCGACCTTGAGGTCGGCTACGAGTTCGACTACATCGTCAACGTTCTCTCGAACGTAACGATTTTCGGTCTACAAGAGGTGTGTTACCGAAACCTTCCCGTTACCGCATTACTAAGATAGATCATGGCTAAGTTTTGGCATACGCTAGTTTGAAAAATTATTGTTTTCTGCTGCGAACCCCTTCATCTGTTTGGAGGGGCTTGTGGCATGTTCCCACGACATGGTAGGGAGGGCTGAGGTTCGCTCTTACACCTCGTGCAACAATGTATGTGGGTCTTGCGCTCCTCCTAGGGGCGTCGCATTGGTCCTCTCCTTGCCCTCTGACACAAGGTAGAATCCTTTACCTACCTACACGGATGCGCTTCGCGTGGTGACTCTCTTGGGGGAGTCATCGATGACGATGAGTGTGGGTGCTCCCGGGGCGCAACATTAAATCAACAGACAACAGTGCTTCTTCTCGGCGACAAGTTGGTTTTTAGTGCACCCGGCTAGTTTTGTCGTATTTCCCGTTTTCATCAGCTTGTTGGGAGTTTCTCTTTTTTCGTTTTTTTGAGATTTGTGGGGAGTTTCTTAGGCCTAAGTCTTTTGGTGACTTGTCCGAGCAACTGTCCCTCACCCAGCTTCTGGGAAAGCCGCCTCCAAAATTCGAGAGGACTTCCAAATTCAATATTAGGTTGTTATTTTAGAAACCTAACTAAATTTTTGGGACGGCTTCCCCGAAAAACTGAGGGCAGCTTCTCACAGAAGCCGCAAAAGAGCTGCGCCTTAATAAGTTGGGTGAAAGATTGTGTGTTGGGAGAGAGAGAGCAATGGAGTGAAAAGAAAGCCACGCAGGACAATACCCCCACCTTCCTTCCGAGATCGCACGAATCCCGAGGGCTGCACACATGCCGACGCCTCGGGCGCAAGATAACTAGTACGGAGTAGTGGCTTAATCCCGCAATTCCCACTTCACTCACCTCTCTCCACTCCAGCCCGGCCTCGATGAGTCCTAGCTAGCTTCTCCCTCGCATCACTCAAACCACACGTCCCACGCCGGCGCGCGGCGGCAGAAGCAGCAGCAGTAGAATTCCGGCGCGCGCGCACCGCAGGAGGATGGGGCTCCTGTCGCACCGGGTGGCGCGGTCGGAGGTGAAGCCCGGCGACCACATCTACACATGGCGCGCCGCCTACTCCTACTCGCACCACGGTACGCCACACCCACCGCAACTCTCTCCCCGCGAGCCGCCCTCCGTGTGAATTGTGCCCGTCCGCACGCCCGGGCCACCGTTCTCGCCGCATTTCGCGTTTTCCGGCAGGGTGGTTGATCCGGCGGTGAGAGAGAGGCCGGCCGGAGTGTTGCTTCGAGATCGATCGGTCTTTTTTGCCTTCTCTGATCTGTTCTGTTCGTGCTCTGCTGTGTCTGGCCCGCTTCGACCCCCTCTGCAGGCTCATGCCGCGAGCAAATTTGGCAGTTAATTACGCTGTGTTGAATGCGATATCTTTTGGCCCTATTGTACATTTGTACGTCGATGAGCTTCCCTAATTGCTGACGCGTATTTCTGACGGTACGCTTTCGGGTCCACTCGTATTTGCCGTATCCTTAATTGGCATTGCTGGCAGCCTAGCCGTATTATTCAGGTCCCAAATTTATCGGTACCACCAGTAACTAGTACTGTAGTACTACTCACTGGGATCATCCCGAAATATCTACTGAAATTATCATGGGTATAGCTCTTTGACAGTTGTTCAAATGGATCTCACTTCTGTTGTTGGTTGAGTAACTTGCAACATGAGTACTGCTATAGTTTAGGCCAGGCAAGAAGAGAATTTGCCGATCCAAATGGCCTCGATATAGCACGCTGTGGGGGGAAAAAAAGCTACTAGCTCACAAGCTTCACAACTTTTCTTGTCGCAACTTGCTCATAATCAACTGTTACACTAACTGTTACTAGTCGCTACAAAACACATATGCAGGTAGTCGGTGCACAAGTGTCGGTCTCTAAAAGACAAGAACACCACTGAATCATTCGTCGTCGCCGTCGTCGTTAACATCCATTTAGCTACTTGTGACCAAAGTGTCCCTCTTTTCACTTTGATGCCTTCATGCATCTTCTTCCAGCTAGCTAGCTGCTGAGTTACCAAGGCTCTTTTACTTTGCATCTCTTTTCATTTTTTTTCTTCTTTCATCGGACGTAATTTCATCCACACCCGGAAGCATATAGAAGACTCTTCTTCTTCCTGGTGTCCCTCTGCGCTGGACATCACGGCACTTTTTTCCTTGCATTTGCAGGCATAGATCCCTGCCATTATGGACGTCTCCCCGGACATTCGATCATTACAGATGTAGGGACGAATCACTCTCCAGTATCCACATGACCAAACCTGCACCGAAAAGATGCAATGTTCATGCGTAGTACAGTCCATTTTACTTCGGAGGACGGAAAAAAAATCTTGACAACACGCTAATGAGTGAATTATTGAATTTGTTCTCGAGTTGGATGGATCATGTTCTCATGCGAATTTTATGGCTGATCAGGTATTTACGTCGGCGGGAGCAAGGTAGTCCACTTCACACGAAAGAAAGAGGCAGGAACGGCAGGCCTGGACTCGGCCGTCGCCATCTCCAGCCTCATGTCCGCCGGCTCACCGGAGTGCCCGACCTTCCCGGACTGCGGCTTCCAGCTCCCGGAGAGCGGCGTCATCCTCACCTGCCTCGACTGCTTCCTCCGCGACGGCTCCCTCCACGGCTTCGAGTACGGCGTGCCGCCCGCCGTGTTCCTCGCCAAGCTCCGTGGCGGCACCTGCACCACCGCCGCCTCCGACCCGCCGGACGCCGTGGTGCACCGGGCCATGTACCTGCTCCAGAACGGGTTCGGCAGCTACGACGTGTTCGAGAACAACTGCGAGGACTTCGCGCTCTACTGCAAGACCGGGCTGATCCTGCCGTCCGAGCCGGGCATCGGGAGGAGTGGCCAGGCCGCCTCCGCGGTCGGCGTGCCGCTGGCCGCGCTCTTCTCGACTCCGTTCAGGCTCATGTCGGCCGGCCCGCTGGGCATGGTGGCCGTCACGGCGGGGATGTACTGCGCCGGTAGGTACATCACCGACATCGGCGTGAGAAAGGACGTGGTGAAGATCGAGGTGGAGAACCTGTCGGCGCATCTCGGTTGGCGCCGCGCGAAAGCCGAGGAAGAGTCGGTGAAGAAACAGCAGGCTGGTAAAGTTGTGATGACCAGGTTGCTGCCGTTGAAGAGGAAACGCGACTGTGATTTGCAATTGCAGCCTGTGAAATGATCAGGAGCTAGCTAGTTGTTGTGCTACTCTTGTGTTTGGTTTGTGTCGATAGTATGGACTTCCTATTTCACAGAAATAAGCCAGAAGGCCAAATTCTACTATATATAAAAGATGGTGGGATCCCAGCTTTGTCCAGCCCTCCACGTCGCGGACAAGCTGCAGCCGTTGGATCCACGAAATCGACGCCTAGGATAAGCCCACGTCGCCCCAGTCGCGCGGAACACTGTACATCGCGAATATCTACCAATGGTAGCTCGCCACGTGTCCCGGTCACGCGCCGGTCGCGCCCGTTCCAGCCGGTCGCCGCGGATTTTCCAAAAAACCCCCGTGGAAGGACCTGTCTGTGATGGTGGAAGGACTTAAACGTAAATAAAAAAACTTCAGGGACCTTCGTGAAAAAAAACCACCACAGCCCCCCTCCCTCCTCTCTCTCCCGCGACGCCGACGTCGCCGCCGCCGCCGCCGCGCATCGCGGCCTCTCCACGCCTCCCCGGCCAAATCCATGGCCACTGCGAGCTCCGCCGCCTCCGCCTCTCCCTCCTCGCCGTAGATCACGTGCTGGGACGGCCTAACCTCGCCGGAATCGCGGCCGTCATGGTCGCTGTCCTCCGCCGCGTCCGCGGCTCTCCGACGACGCTCCGGCGACTCAGAAGGGGCGGCGCCGCCACCTTCTGGCAGCCCGCGTCGAGGCGCGTCGATCCGCGCGGCCCAGAACACGCTGCAGCGGCCGCGCCGTCGCCGGCGGATCCGCGGCCACAGATCCGTCTGCGCCATTGCTGACGTCAGTACGACGTCAGCATGGGCCCATCCTGTCAGCCACTGTAGAATTTCAGAAAATGGTTAAAAATAGAAAAACCCTGACAGGTGGGCCCGGTTTATTATATAAAATCCAGAAAAACCATTAAATTTGCAAAAACCAATATCTTTTCACTGGTTTATCAGAAAAATATGAATTATATATCAAAATGTTCAGAAAAATAAATCTAATTTATTTGTGTTAAAATATATGCATTTTGGTACATTCCAATTTGAAAAATATTTGGAAACAACCTAAAGCCATTATGTATTTATAAATTTTAATTAATCAACTTATTTTCGCTGTTTCGTCAGGAAAATATGAAACAAATATATAAAAACGAAAAACAATATAAATATGTTTTATACATATTTGAACAATAACTACAAAAGTATTTCGAACCTACAGATATGGAAAACAATAATTCAAAATACGATCAAATTTCAATTTTGCATATACTAAAATCGTTTATTCCTCCAAAATTCAAATATGTAACGAACTAAAAAAACAAATTTACAAACAAATAAGTTACCAATTTTAGCATATTCCAAAAACTAAACAAATTAGACATGTATTTTTCAAAAAAATAAACGTTTCCAAATCTGAATAACTTTTGAATATGAAAATTTCAAAAATTTGAACAACTTCACAACATAGACAATTTTTTAATTTAAAATTTTTTATTATCGAACAATTCAAAATTTTAGCCCACCGGCGCGGCAAGGCCGCGAAAACTCAAAAAATAAAAAAAAAGCAGAAAAAAAATGTTGACATTTTTTCGGAAATAATTGCAAACAATTCTAAATATAATTTTGCAACGACTCTAAATAATGCAAACTAACAATTTGAAAATGCCCTTTTTTTTTGTTTTGGAAATAGTCAAAAAAAAAAATTAAAAAAATAGAAAACAATCCAACAAAAAATGTGGACATTTCTTTTTGAATAATTTTAAGTAGTTCTAAATATGATTTTTGCAATAATTCAATATAATGCAAACTTTTCAAAAATACCCCCATTTTTTTTTCATATGATTTTGCATTAATTCTAAATAATGCAAACCATCAATTTTAAACATGTTCATACAAAAAAAATACAAATATATCAAAGGGATCACATCTAATTACATATGCACGACCAAAATTTAAATTTCAAATTTCCATATCGTTTCTAATTTAACTTCCAAATTTCCATATCGTTTCTAAATGAATTTCAACACTTTTACGAATGAAAAAAATCAATAATTTTGCCCACGGGTGCGGCGAATGCCGCGCTTAATCCCCTAGTATAGTAGATATGGAAGGGTGCAAGAGTGTGATTTGTATTAGTTAATTTTTATGTATCATCAGTTTATCTTGTCTAGGAGTTTGCACTGTTGACCGAGCAAGTTATAGCAGGTTAGGTTTATATGTTTTCTCTGCATTTGCTCTCTGAATTATCATTATTTAGAGGAGAATCTCTGAATTATCATAGATCAAAATTTTCAATAAATTGTCATTACAAAGGCTTCTGATTATGTCTCTCATCTTCTTTTCATTCTCTTCTAGCATTCCCTGGCAATTAGCCTGCATTACCAGGACAGATAAGTGAACTGGTTCATGCCCGGGCAGGGCCGGACTTTGAAGAAATTTTGAGTGGGGGACAGAAAGTTTAAGTGCGGATACTTTATGTAAATTCAAATGATTTAAATATTTTCCTTGAGATTTCGCAATGATTTAGATACTGTGGGTCCGCCCCTGTACGGAAATAAAATTCACAACGCGGCCTCCATTCAGGAAGTATTAAGGACTCATGACAACAACGTAGGAAGTAGGTGGTGTCTACTTTCAGGTATGCGCACTTACAATGTCTCAGTAGCTCAGTACAGTAGCAGATCATAAGATCAATCGCCAGACCACATGAATGATTCTAAAATGACAACTCGATCGTTGCATCATTGCATCGAATCAAATGAAGCCGCAAGGGAAACGTCACCGACGCCTTTACCCACGTGAGACGGCGCGAGACCTTCTGCAATGTGGCAATCTCGTCTTTGGAGGTGGCGGCTTTGGTGCGGGAGGAGTTGGCGATGCGGGCTTTCGCCCACACGCAAGATCCTGGAGACTAGTTTTTGTTGTTTCGCTTGTAAAGGGATTCTTTCCCTAGCTCGAAATTCTGTACATAACACTCTATTCTATCTAATCGGATGACGGATACGACCGTCTTAAACCTCAAAAAAAAAATACTCGGATCGGATGCCCCTGTCCTTAACCTCCCTTAGGGCATCTCTAACCGATCCCCAAAAATTTAGAGGAGTAAACCGACTCCTAAAACTTAGAGGAGTAAAAGTACTCCTCTAAACCTTGGCGGTTCCTAACCGAACCCCTAAAATTAACTCCCTAAAACTAAAATCTAGCTCAAACATTTCATCGAACATGTTATATGCGTCTTTCATAGAAGATTTAGAAGCTACAAATTGGAAATGGTGGGGAAGGTTGGTGTTGGCTTCGAGCTGGAGCTGGCGGCGGCCGTGCGGAGGAGGGTGTTGGCTTCGAGCTGGAGGTCGGGGAAGGCTGGATCAATGGCGGGGAAGGTTGCAGCTAGAGGAGGCTGAAGGGAGCTCCCGACCGTGGCGCTTGGAGCACGGCGGGCGCGTCCTCTCCCTCGACCTGCAGTGGCCGGCCTTCTACCGCCTTCCCGTCCTCCGACGGCTCTCAGCTGCGACGAATCGACGCCGACGGAGGCTGATTTGGAAGAAATCGGGGCGGCGGCCGGCGAAAACTCGATCTCCTCGTCGATTCCGGCGACGGTGAGAAGAGGTTGGCCGGGCGGTCGTCGGGTAGGGCAGAGGAGGCGTCGAGGGGGACGGTGTCTGCCTTTTACAGCCTTCCTAGCCTCCGACGGCTCGAAGTTGCGGCGAATCGACAGCGACGGAGCCCGATTTGCTCCAAATCGGGGCGGCGACCGGCGAATACGAGCTCGCCCCGTCGATTCCGGCGACGGCAAGAGGTGGCGAGCGAGGGAGAGGTGGGCCGGAGGGCGGCGGAGGGACCGGGGTGGGGGCGGCGGGGTACGGTGGTCACCGGCGGCGACGCCGGCGAGAATGGGTATGGCGCGGGTGAGGCTGGAGTTTTTCTCTAAAGTGGTTCCCGACTCCTAAATTTACTCATCGGATGCCAGTTTTACTCCTCCGATGAGTAAAATTTTACTCCTCTAAACAATTTGAGAGTTTGGTTAGGTCCGGTTAGAGGAGTAAAAGGGTATCTTTTACTCCTCTAACCGATTATTGGGGATCGGTTAGAGATACCCTTAGTCCCTTTTACCTCTGTGTTCAGCCTTTAATCATTGGCCTCGTAGAGCCTCTCGTCAGTCCTCCATTGCTTTTCTTCTCATTATTTTACCAAAAAGGGTCATGTCGTGGATGAACGTATGATTGAGATCTGGGTGTTGGTTGATCGATCGGGCCAGGCAAGAAAGGCGCCAGCTCAGGACCATTGTTACAGACTGGTAAGACAAACAAACAAGTTACAGGCTACTAATCACTAGTAGTATACTAAGTAGTAAGTAGCTTATATAGTTAATTTATCTCCTCCTCTTGCGTCAGTGAATGAAGTATATAGAACTGCATTGAGCTGCAGAGCATGTGATTAGGAGGTGTTCTCGTTGTCAAATTGTTTGATTCTGTGTGACAAGTTCTAGGCTTGTAGTACCCCATACAATGGAGTAGGTGCTGAGAAATCCCTGTAAAGTTGGAAGCAGAAGTGATGGGCACCTACGAATTAGGTACTACCTCCGATCCATATTAATGGGCACAACTTTGTCTAGATACACATGTATCTAGTCTAAATAGTTAACTAGATACATATGAATTTAGACAAAGCTATGCCCACTAATATGGATCGGAGGGAGTAACAAATGAGATGAACCGATAATTTTGTGTTGAACTCCCATCAGTCTTGATCCTTTAATGAAACTGTGAGCTATGCTCGACAAGGAGAAGAGAAAGAAGAGGGGTTTTTGCGAGCTACGCAGACCCGAAAAGAAGACAAGGATAACTGGATAATCCTCAAGCCATATAATGCTATTGAATAATTGGATAAACAGAACAGAAACATGCATAAATATGTGCTATCGTGTTTGGAAAAAAATAGGAGACACGAGTAAATAGGTGTTGTCATGTTTGAAAAAATCTGATCAAATATACGAGATAGTGCCATAAAACAAATATGGAGCGAATAAGAAGGAAACATGAATATGAAAGTGAACGGTTTGCAAAACTCAGAACATTTTTCACCAATCAAAATAGAACACAAGAAAACTATTAGACTAGCTCAGCTTGTTATGACGTCAAATGTGACAACCAACAAACTGAACTTGGGATATTGGACGATGGGCAAAGGACAACAACGACGAGGTGCACTGTGCTAGTTGACTTAGAGGAAAGTGTGCTAGGAGATACTTACAGAGTTAGGGTAAGGATAGATAAGCCTTGCGCCTAACAAGAAACTATTGTTTCCCATATTATCTATAATTCTATACACATAATTGATATGTCTCAAACGTATCTATAATTTTTGATGTTCTATGTTTGTTTTATACCAAATGCTACATGTTTTATTTACATTTTATATCATTTTTATGCATTTTCTGAAACTAACCTATTAACAAGATGGCACAGTGCCGTTCCTGTTTTCTGCTGTCTTTTATTTCAGAAAATCTAGTCGGGGAAAGTTCTCGGAATTGGACCAAAATTTACGTGATTTATTTTTACACGAGAACGAAGCCACCGCCCGAAGGAGAGGTCCGGGGGACCCACCAGGCGGGGAGGCGACCCCACGGCGCGGCCTGGGGTGGGCCGCGCCAGGCCCACCTGGCGCTCAACCGACGCCGCCCTTTCGCCTATAAATTACTTCGTCCCCGAAAACCCTAAACACCGATCAGAAATCCACGAAAAGTTCCGTCGCCGCCGTCGTCGTCAACCCTAGTTCGGGAGGGTTCAGAAGCTCTTCCCAGCACCCTGCTAGACGGGAGATCATCACCGGAGGGCTCTACACCACCATGCCTGCCTCCGGAGTGACGCGTGAGTAGTTCTCCACGGGACTACGGGTCCATAGCAGTAGCTAGATGGTAGTCTCTCCACTTTGTGCTATCATGTTTAGATCTTGTGAGCTGCCTAAGATGATCAAGATCATCTTTATGTAATGTTACATGTTGTGTTTGCTGGGATCCGATGAATTGTGAAGTCATGATCAAGTTTGTTCATCTATTTATCTACATGTGTTATCTATGTTCCTGCATGCTCTCGTTGTTAGTAGATACTTTGACCAAGTAGATGCTAGTAACTACAAGAGAGGGTACTTATGCTAGATAGTGGGTTCATGCTTCCCGTGAGTCTGGGCACGATCGACAGAAACGTCTAAGAACGGGGATGTGTTGTTGCCACTAGGGAGAAAACAACAATGCTTTGTCTACGTGTCATTTGCGTTGTTTACATTACACACTTTGCTTATTACAATTATCTGTTGCTTGCAACTTAATACTTGTGGGAGACACGGATGTTATCTCATGGGTGGATTATTAGTCATAGATGCAGTTAGCAAGCGGTCTATGTATCTTATTGTAATGCCCATATATTTCACAGTGAACATGTTATTGTCATAATATGCATTTTCATGCCATTGCACTTTGTCAATTGCCCAGCTGTAATTTGTTTACCCAACATGTTAGTTTATCTGTTTTATGGAGATAAACAGCATTTCTTTTGTGAGTGTTGAGTGAGGTTGCTTGTTGTGCAGAAGACTGAGCTTTATACCTATCTTTCGTTAGTTAATCATTTTCTTATTTGAGCAACATAATGCCTCAAAAAATTCGTCTTTACGGACTATTCTGGTTTGACAGATTCTGTCTTTATTTTGCATTCTCTCTTTTACGAGTGTTGAGTAAGGTTCTTTAAGGGGGGAGAGAAGCATAAGTATCTTATGTTTTCATCAACGAATAATTGTAGATTTTTTACAAATGTTCAAATTAGATAATTGTTGTTCACCAATATACTTTTTGGTTATGAATTGTGTATTTTCAAAAAATTATATATCGTGTTCATGTGACTAAGATAATATGTGCTGTTAAACACATATCCTTGTGGATCGATTAGAATATTTGTAATGACTAATATAAACATTTTATATAATACGTAACTTTTACATGTGTATGAACAAAACTCCTGATCTTCGAATGCATAATCATAGGGCATCGCTTGTAAAATGGAACAGCTTTGTTTTACATGAATAATGTGGAAAAATATTCACGTGCTTCAATACAAATGTTTAAGTTTTCACTCAGAAAATATTCATGCAAAAAGTGAAAATAAAAATAGCAAGGAATGTATCGGACCAATAAATAAAACTGAAACACAGCCAAAATTGAATTAAATTATAATTTGAGAGAAAAATAAACAACAATAAAAGGACCCAAAAACACATGTACACTGTGTCTTTTTTTGTTAGACAATGTAAACTGTAACTTTCTTTTTAGACAATGTACACTGTAACACGACCGACCAAATTAGTGTTAGAGGGGTATACGAAGTTAGCTTATTCATTCTCTCTCAAAAAAAAGTTAGATTATTCATGGCAAGAACAAAAAAGAAAAAGGAGGTAGCAAGTGGACTTGGAGATGGCGTCGCAAGGGTAGTTTGGAACGGAATGGAGCCCATGGTTATCAATGGCATATGGACCGGCCCGAAGTTGTGGAACTATATGCGGCTGGGCTGGTAGAGTTAGCTGCAGGGTGTGCAGTATACATGGCTTCACGCTATGGCCGTATTTTGGATTTCGCTGCAAACTTGGTGCATCTCCAGTCGTTCAGCCTCAGGCCGATTTTCGGCGCTAACTTGGGCCGCCTGGGGGTATCGGCGCTATTGACGTCGTGGGCGCTGCGTATTCCCAGTCACGATACTTAAGGACGAATCCAACATTTAAAAAAAAAATTGGGTGAAACTTAGCTAATTTAGACAAATTTCATTCATATATAGGCGAAATTCGTACAGTTCTGTCCGATACATAGTCATATAAAAGACTTAAATAAACTAAACACGCCGCTCTACATGCCCAGCTGGCTGTAGAGCTACGTGTAGTCGCCGCCGTCGTCGTCGGAGTCGCTGGGCGGCGCGTCCGGGGCACGGGAGGGGCATGCGCCGCCGTCGTCGCCGTGCCACCTGCTCGGCCTGGGCGACACTTCCTCGTCGAGGATGATGACGCCGGAGCGCGCCGCCTGCTCGAAGCGCGCCTGACGGCGAGCGGCGCGCGCCAACAGCAGCGCTGGCGCTTGGCCTCCTCGTGCTCGTGCATGCGCCTGGACCAGGTGCACGTGAAGTCCGCGTCGGCCGGCAGGATGTCGTTCATCGACATCTGCTCGGCGAGCTTCTGCCCAGGAAACTCCTCAGGGTTGCTGGGCGCCTCTGAGTTCAGCGCCGACCGGACGTAGTCACGCGGCGCCGACCACGCCGGCTCGGTCTTGGGCTTCTTCAGCAGCGCGCCGCCGGTGCCGAGCTCCTGCTTCGGCTTGATGAGGCGCAGGAGGCCCCTTGGCGGTAGCGGAGCGTGGCGGCCATCGTTGAAGACGATGCCGCCGCTGGGCCACCTGCGCGGCTTGTCCTCGGCTTGGGCTTGACCCGAGCGAACGCCGGCGTGGTGTACCCGGAGCGCGGCGTGGAGAAGGAGCGCGGGCCGGACGAGGAGGAGGAAGAGCCGCCGCCCATCCTCCTGGGCATCCACGACAAGCCGCGGCGCCGAGAGATGGTCGGAGCGCGCGACGGCATAGTCAGGCGGGTCTGGTTTCCGCCGTCGATGTGCTCCAGGACGTAGTTGAGGGTACGCCCTGGCGCGCCCCACCATAGCCTCCGGCCTCCACCGTTCTTCCGGCCGGAGACGTCGCCGTTGCGGTCGGTGTCCGCCAGCTCCCGCCGCTGACGCTCGGCGAAATATTCCGTCCAGAAGGCGTGGTTTGCCGGGTCCCAGCGCGGGTCCTCCTGCTGGTTGTCGGTGGGCCGCCGAGAACCAGTTGGATCTCGGCGACGCCATTTGTGCCTTCCTGTGGCGGAGGCATCGGAACGCCGCCCGCCCTCAGCCGCCAGTCACCGGGGACGCGCATGTCGGGCGGCGCAGGTGATGGACGTGGAACACACGTTCGTTGGGAGACCCCAAGAGGAAGGTATGAAGTAGTGCAACAGCAATTTTCTCTTGAAAACAATACCAAGGTTTATCGAACCAGTAGGAATTGGAAGAGTTTCAACACGGTGTCAACAACAGCGTCGTTTAAATGCTGTTTACGTGGACCTACACACAACATAATCAAACTAATTTGCCCCAACGAAATAGGAAGGTTGTCAATCTCCCTAACTTGCTGAATACAAAGGATTAAACGTATGGTGTGGAAAATAAATGTAAATACAAAATGAACAGCGAGCAAATGAGTGTAGAGCGTGGTGGAAACGGTGTTTTTATCAGTGTGAAAGAAAGGACCGGGGTCCACAGTTCACTAGAGGTGTCTCTCCCAAAACAGATAGATAAAATGCTGGTGAACAAATTACAGCTGGGCAATTGACAAATGGTGATGGCATGACAATGCAATATATGACAAGATAATGTTCATTGTAGTATTTATTGGGCATTAAAATAAAATACATAGACCGCTTGCTAGCTGCATCTATGACTAATAATACACCCGCGAAATAACATCTGTGTCTCCCGCAGGTATTAAGTTGCAAGCAACAGATTACGCAATAAGCAAAGTGTGTAATGTAAACAATGCAAAGACACGTAGACATAAAAGTTGTTTTCTCCCTAGTGGCAACATCACATCCACATCCTTAGTCGTTTTGTCATTCGACCCAACTACTGGAGACATGAATCCACTATCTAGCATAAATACCCCCTCTTGGAGACACTAGCATCTACTTGGCCAAAGCATCTACTAGCATCGGAGAGCATGCAGGAATATAAATAAAACATATGTATATAGATAGATGAACAAACTTGATCATAACTTCACAATTCATCAGATCCAAAATAACATGTAGCATTACATAAAGATGATATCGATCATGATAGGCAGCTCACAAGATCTAAACATGATAGCAAAAGGTGGAGAGACAACCATCTAGCTACTGCTATGGACCCGTAGTCTAAAGATGAACTACTCACGCATCAGTCCGGAGGCAGGCATGGTGGTGTAGAGCCCTTCGGTGATGATCTCCCCCTCCGGCAGGGTGCCGGGAAGAGCTGCAGAACCCTCCCGAACTAGGGTTGGCGATGACGGTGGCGACGGAACTTTTCGTGGATTTCTGATCGGGTGTCGGGGGTTTCTGGAGACGAAGCAATTTATAGGCGAAAGGGTGCCGTCAGAGGGGCACCGGGGGTCCACACGGCCTTGGGGCGCGGGCCAGCCCTAGGCCACGCCTGGGGCCCGCCTGCTCCCCTGGTGGGTCGCCTCGACCTCTCCTTCGGGCGGTGTCTTCGCTCCATTGCAAAACTAAATCACGTAAATTATCGTCCAATTCTGAGATTATTCCCGACTAGCTTTTCTGAACAAAAAGACAGCAGAAAACAGGAACAGGCACTGTGGCATCTTGTTAATAGGTTAGTCCCAGAAAATGCATAAAATGATATAAAGTGTAAATAAAACATGTAACATCAGGTATAAAACAAGCATGGAACATCAAAAATTATAGATACGTTTGAGACGTATCAGCATCACCAAGTTTAGTCCTCAAGTAGGTAAACGATAACAAAGATAATTTTTGAAGTGACATGCTACCAACATAATCTTGATCAAATAGTAATGTAAAGCACATGAACTGAATGAAGTGATCCAAGTCAATAATTTATAGTTTTTATAAAGTAAACAATGAGCAATCAAGATGCATCATACAAGTAAAAAGTTTTCATGAATAGTACTTTGGAGACATGGAGCTATAAGTTTTGACATAAAAGTTAGCTCACCAAGCAACATTTTCCAATCAAAAGTGTTTGACCAACACAAAGTAAGATTTAAGTTTCAGCATATGCTTCAACTTTCAACATATTTATCTCATGGATATTGTCAACACAAAGAATCATAGTAAATCATAATGTCAACATATAACTATTCTTGTACAAAAGTTGAAACTAGTGTTTG
Source organism: Poa pratensis (assembly GCA_947311845.1). Lineage (NCBI taxonomy): Eukaryota > Viridiplantae > Streptophyta > Magnoliopsida > Poales > Poaceae > Poa > Poa pratensis. The sequence continues at coordinate 30,863,888 of CAMZMU010000101.1, read as the reverse complement.
ATTGTGGAGATAAAGATAGGAGTAGGAAAACTGATTCAACATAAAAATAAAAGAAAGGCCCTTCGCAGAGGGAAGCAGGGATTATGTCATGTGCTAGAGCTTTTTAGTTTTTGAAAACATATAGAGAGTAAAAATATTTTGAGAGGTGCATGTTATGGTCAACGAATGGTAGCAAACAATACAGTATTACCCATGCCAACCATACTTTTTAAGAGCGGCTCCCATTGAGGAACGTTATTTCTGCAGCAAGCAGATCTTTCCTCTTTTCTCCTTTGTTTACACATGTAGATGTTTGACTGAATACTCAGGAGCAAAATGCGAGGAGAGTTTTTTGGTGAATGTTGTAATTATCTTTTATGGGGTTGGGCACCCCGCTGCCAGCTCTTTTTGCAAAATTATAGACAAGCAGATGAAGCATGCAAGTCAAGAGTCAAGTCTGTTTGACAAGTGTAATAAAGATCATCTACCACTTCCTCATGAGCTTTAAACAGAGACACAAAACAGGATTAGTAACAATTTTGAATATTTTAAAGGTAACACATGATCAATTTACTTAGAGTGGCAGTGAAATACCACATATAGGTAGGTATGGTGGATACAGATGGCATGAATTTGGCTCAAGGTTTTGGATGCACAAGGAGCATTCCCGCTTAGTAAGAGTTTTGGGCTAGCAAGGTTTTTTAAGCAAACACATGATGTCAACCGGTACAAAAAGTAACCACATGATGAACATTAAGAGAAACTATAAGACTCCACACTGTCTTCCTTGTTAGCCAAAACAACCTTTAAAAAGAAAATATCTAGACTTTGGAACTACCAAGTCTGACAAACCGAACAACTTCAAGCTTTTAATGGTAGTTCTTCACTAGTGAGCCTTTACTTACATGATACACAAGTTTAAACATTACTTACTTGGTAACTCAAAACAATTGACAAGTATTAAGTTACTCAGGACATGAGATCTACAAGACATGTAAGCTTTTCTTTATACCATTACCACATGCATAGCATTTTCTGTTCCAACCAAACACCAATCAATTTATTTGAACCACTCTCCAAACAAATATAAATGAAGCAAGAGAGTACTTTCTACAAAAGAACACATAGCTCTGAACAAGAGATACATGAAAAACAAGAGCTAGAAGCTAACAGAGCAAAAATAGAATACTCAACAATTATAAGTGAGAACAGGAGTATTCCATGAAAAAGCGGAGCGTGTCTCTCTCCCAAACAAGAATACTAAGATCCAATTTAGTTATGATTAGAGAACAAAACATAAACAAACTGAAAATAAAAGCACACAGACGCTCCAAGAACAACACTTAAATGTGAAGCAATAAAAATATAGTCTCACTAGAGATGACCTGATAATTTGTTGATGAAGAAGGGGATGCCTTGGGCCACTTGGAGACACTAGCATCTACTTGGCCAAAGCATCTACTAGCATCGGAGAGCATGCATAAACATAAATAAAACAGATGTATATAGATAGATGAACAAACTTGATCATAACTTCACAATTCATCAGATCCCAGCAAACACAACATGTAGCATTACATAAAGATGATATCGATCATGATAGGCAGCTCACAGGATCTAAACATGATAGCAAAAGGTGGAGAGACAACCATCTAGCTACTGCTATGGACCCGTAGTCCAAAGATGAACTACTCGCACATCAGTCCGGAGGCGGGCATGGTGGTGTGGAGCCCTCCGGTGATGATCTCCCCCTCCGGCAGGGTACCGGGAAGAGCTGCAGAACCCTCCCGAACTAGGGTTGACGACGACGGCGGCGACGGAACTTTTCGTGGATTTCTGATCGGGTGTCGAGGGTTTCTGGAGACGAAGCAATTTATAGGCGAAAGGGCACCGTCAGAGGGGCACCAGGGGGCCCACACGGCCTTGGGGCGTGGGCCAGCCCTAGGCCGTGCCTGGGGCCCGCCTGCTCCCCTGGTGGGTCCCCTCGACCTCTCCTTCGGGCGGTGTCTTTTTTCCATTTCAAAAATAAATCACGTAAATTATCGTCCAATTCCGAGAGTATTCCACGACTAGCTTTTCTGTAACAAAAAGACAGCAGAAAACAGGAACTGACACTGTGGAATCTTGTTAATAGGTTAATCCCAGAAAATGCATAAAAATGATATAAAATGTAAATAAAACATGTAGCATCAGGTATAAAACAAGCATGGAACATCAAAAATTATATGTACGTTTGAGATGTATCTGCAGGGTTTTCCCGCCTCGTATAGCATCCGCGCCTCCCAGTCGTGGAGGAAGCGGCGGCCGAAGCCGTTCGCCGCCGCGCCATTACCGGGGAAGCGCTCTGCCATGGATCTCGGCGTGGGTGAGAGAGAGAGGGCGAGAGAGACGATGTGATCTGCACGGCGAGACGGTGGGTTTTTATAGCGGCGGGGAAGGCCAGACGACGGGGCGGTGGCGTGCCATTACTACGTCGCGTGCCAGCCGATTGGACACGTCGGCCGCCCGCCTGACCGACGCAGGAGCCGAGGAGATGAATACGGCGGTGTTTCCATTTCTTTCGTTCCCTTTTTCGCCTAGAGGCTGACAGGACATGCCCGGCCAGTTCGCGCCTTTTCCCTCTACGTCGGCGCCCTCAGCTGCCCCCAATGGCCTGGGTTCTGCCTGGGTGCGCCGGCTGAAAAAAGGGCCCAAAACGACGCTATTTGGGCTCCTGGGGGCGACTGGGAGATGTTTTGGGCCATTTTGAGCTCCTGGGGGGACGGCTGGAGATGCCCTTAGGGGCAAGATATGGTCTGCTTCCTATCGATGTGGGCTGTGCTGCGAATGGCCACCCATCAGTCTATCACCATGGTGGAAGTTGCTGCTTTAGTTCTGCTTCCTCTCACTGCTTGGCTTACGTCCTCTATTTTCGTTCCAATTTGTGTGCGCAGCTCAATTCAGTCAATGACGCCACCATCTCCACTCGGGGCGCCCAAAGGCCTTTGGGCGTGCCGGACGAAAAACGGCTCCCACTCGCGTCGCCCAAACGCGTTTTTGGTCCGGCGTGGCCCAATTTTTGGTCTGGCACATCCAGTCCGCGCCCTACACTTCGGAAGCCGCTGGGCTGTGATGGACGAAACGTTGCGCGTCGCCATGTCGGCCTCCGACGCGCGGGCCATGCCTGTCAGCGACATAGCGTGACCTCAACCGACGGTGGTCAAAGCCACGTGCCGCGTGGCCACGCCTCGTTTTCCCAGTCGACGCGACCGTAGTGAGCCGTCGCGTCCCGCTGCAAGGCGACGTCAATGCGGCACGCATTTATAAGGGCAGCAGCGTCAATGCCACCGCCCTCCGGTGACCTTAAAAGGCCTCGCCGGCGCTTGCAGTCGCACATCGCACACCTCGCCCTCGCAACCCCCGCCGCCGTGAAGCAAGAAGATGGTCGGAAGCTAGAGGCGCTCCGGAGGTGCGACAGCGAACGGCTTCGCGCCGCGCACCCTCCTCCTCGAGCAGGCGGAGGCACTGCGGGAGAACGGATACCCGGCGCCGCCGGACATGCGCGCCCCAGGCCGCTGGTCCCTTAGTTTCGGCATCATCCCAGTGTCGCACGCACTGACGCGGACCAACCGTGACTTCCGCCAGGCCGCCGTCGGCCATTACTGGCGGGAGGTGACGGCCGAGCAGCGCGACGATCCCCTGTGGGATCCGTTGAACTTCCACCTCTACGAGGCGGAGTTCCGCCGCCTCTACGATGAGGAAATCAACCACTGGGACGGCCCCGGCGCGCCGCTGCGGGACAAGAACGCCGTCGGGCGCAACACGTTCTGGGGCATGCTCGGACGCACGCTCGACGCCGTCATGAAGCACATCCGCAACGGCATGTCTCTCCTCTAGACGCCGGCGCCTCCTCCTCCTCCTCTTCCGGCGAGCCGCAGGGCACCGTGCACGGCGTCATCCGCGTCGCGCTCCGCACCGCGCACGGCCATCTCCTCCTCGCGCTCAGCAACCTCCTCCCTCTCCCGCTTGTCGCCACTGCTGACACCCAAGCCGGAGCCGATGAAGGTGAAGCCGGAGCCGGAGATGCCGCCGCTCCTCCTCGAGCTCATACTGGCGCAGGTGGGCAAGGACAACGACATCGTGAATGTCGTCGTCGCCACGTCCGTCGATGACGGGCCGGCTGCCTGCGCGTGGTCGGCGAGGGAGCACGCCAAGTCCAAGGGCGTGCTCTACTTCGACCTCACCGGCGACGACGGCGCAGGGCCTAGTCGCGTCAAGGAGGAAGACAGCGGCGCAGCGACCAGCGGCAGTGGTGGCGGTGTCAAGGAGGAGGAGGATGACTACAATGCCTTCGAGCGCTATCACCGCCATTAGATTACGTTTAGATTTAAATTTCGTTAATATTCGGTCAAATTTATAAAAGTTCTAAAATTTTGAATGAATTCCGTCGCTTTTCTACTTTAAAATTTTTTTGGACATCACGAGTGGAGAGCGACGGCGTCCATAGCCCGCGAGTGGAGATGCTCTTATTGAAACTTCAAAAAGTCGCCAAACCGAACCATCGGTTTACACAAGGGTTAGGGCATCTCCATCGAGGGCCTCCAAATCGGTGTCCGGCACCCCAATTGAGGCCCAATTGGGGGTACCGGACATGTGTCCGGCCAATTGGGGGGTGTCACCCACAGCGGCGCACTCCAAAGGCCAATTCCAAAAAAACAAATCATCAACACATCGGCGATGGTTTTTGCATTTCAGTACGAATTAAAGATAGAAAATGTAATAATTATTACAAGACAAGTTCAAATTCGAATGCAAAATTTAAATAGGAATTCAAGTTTAAAACATGACATATCAAACAGCCGCCGGCTGAGTCGCTTTGATAGCCCACAGGTGCGCCACCAGGTCATTGTGCAGCTGCAGATGCATTGTTCCATCACGAATTTCCCGGTGCATGGCAAGAAACTCTGCATACTGCGCCGGCACGCCCGGCTGTGGATTGGCCATAGGCCCCTGGAAAGCATACACATCGCTGACCAGTTGCCTCCTCGTATCACGCTCGCTCTCAATGATCATGTTGTGCATGATCACACAAGCACTCATGATCTCACACATTTCAGCTAGCGACCATGAAAGACAAGGGTAGCGGACGATGGCAAACCTGGTCTGAAGCACTCCAAATGCCCACTCCACATCTTTGCGAATAGACTCTTGCTTATTTGCAAAATGGCAATCTGCCTCGCCGACAGGGTTGCGGATAGTCTTCACAAATGTTGACCAAGTGGGTAGATGCCGTCAGCAAGGTAGTACCCCTTGGTGTACTCATGGCCATTGATCACATAGTTGCATGGTGGAGTTAGTCCATCACAAAGTTTCTTAAACACCGGGGAGCGTTGGAGCACATTGATGTCATTGGCGGCACCGGCGGTGCCGAAATACGCATGCCAGATCCAAAGATCATAGTCTGCGACGGCCTCAAGTATAACACTGCACTTTCCATGATGCCCTGACTTGTACATCCCTTGCCAAGCGAACGGGCAGTTCTTCCAGTTCCAATGCATGCAATCGATGCTTGCAAGCATCCCTGGAAATCCTCTTGCTTGGCCTTGTGCCAAGAGATGAGCCGTGTCTGCCTCATTTGGTGTTCTCAGATATTCGTCTCCAAACACCTTCACAACTGCCTTACAAAATCTGTAGGTGGCTTCGACGGCGGTGGACTTAGACATGCGGAGATAGTCATTCAACGCATCGGCGGGAAGCCCGTAAGCAAGGCACCGTATGGCCGCCGTGCATTTCTGAAGAGATGAAAACATAAGGAGGCCGGTGCAGTCTCTCTTCAGCTCAAAGTAGTCGTCGTATTCGCGAACGCCATGCACGATCTTCCTGAACACGTCCCTGCTCATCCTAAAACGCCGGCAAAATTCATGAGATAAGTTCGCCGGATTCGTGGCAAAGTAGTCATTGTACAAGAGCATGTGCCCAGTTGCTCTGTAACGTTCCTTGTTAGCCCTCCGCCCCTTCACTGATCCTCCAAACTTCAGCGCCGCGTCTACCTCGACCGCGGCATCTAGAAGTGCGGCCACGACCATCTCATTCTCCTCATCATCGGCCGGAAGGGCTGCATCCTCCGCCATCATTTCCAAAAACATGATCTCGTCGTCGCTGTCCATTACCTATTGAACGAAACAAAGCAATGAAACAAGGCCACAAATGACCAATCAATAAAATCAGCCTATCAACCAATGGTCGAATAGGTTGCGGGCGGGGCAGGAGGGAAGAAGAGGCGTACCCATGCTGAATTAGCTGCGCCGGCGCTAGACGAGGTCGGAGACCGGCGGGGAGCAGCGGCAGGCAGGCGTGAGCGCTGCGGCTTGGTCCCCGAGGTGTGAATCAAGCAGGCGGCGACGAGAGTGGCGGCGATGGTGTGAATCGCCGACGAGAGGAAAAAGAAGGAGGGCGTGGGAGCGAATGAATCAAGTCACACCGATGTTGTGTGTATGATGGGCGGGTCACCCCTGTCGGAGGCCAACTTGGAGGACCCCTCGCGGGTGTCGGACACGATTTCGCTCGGCCCGACCCTTTGGGGTGCCGCTGATGGGCGATTTTGCTATCCGGCCCCCATTGGGGGTCATTTGGAGGCCCGGTGAAGATGCTCTTATAGGAGTGCAGCTGTGCACACACACTGACACACCGTTTACTTTCTGCTCCTCACAGAAGAAACCGGACACTCTTGCAGCTAGCTCACCGCCATGCCATGTGCACAGCTACCATGGTCAAGCTACGGTCAAACAAAGCTGCCTCACCTTACAGTTACAGAGAAGCGAGGAAAGAAAAAAAGGAAAGCTGTCCAGTAGTAAGATTCTACTACCACCTCCGTCATGTCCTCATCCTGGTCAAAGGAGGCACCACAATCCACAAGTCCAGAATTCATCTCTCTGCCTTTTATCCATAAGTATGACTCCAACGGGCCGACGCATCGAGTTCAGCCGTGTCCGTTTGGAGAAAATCAGCCCCCAATGTAGCGACCCATTTAGTCCGGCTGCTCTTTTTGTGTCCGTTTTGTGTCCGGCCCGACGCATTCTCGGCCCAAATTTGGGTCAGGTTTGCGTCATGGACGGACGGACGAAGGGTACCACTACGGAAAGGCTTCCCTTCGGGAAGGTCACTTCCGCGCTTCCAGGCGAGCGCACAGCACGCCGCGTGGCGTACGCGCGATGCAAGCAAATCTAGACACGGCAACCCAAAACGTGAGGCACCCGCGCGCCTTATACGCGTACGTCCGGCCGGGGCGAGCGAAAGCCTCCACGTACGCCCGTATACGATCGCTCGACTCGTACGTGCATTCATCGATCACTCGCTTGTACATGCACGCGAAGAGCACGTGTCAGGTCCTGATACAAGCGAAAACGAATTTCTCCACGTCACCTGATCCGAAGCGGCAGCAGCGTACGTCGCGCGGGAGGCCCTCGTGCCCTTGTACGCGCGTGCTGCTGGGCACTGTAGTACGCGCGTTTCGCGAGCAGAAGCACAGCGCGTGAGTCGCGCGACGCGAAGCGCCGCGTCTGACCGTTCCGATATATTCATGGATGTACAGGAACTGTTCTGCACACACGGATGTACAGAATCTGCTACACATTGAATATAAATTTTTTGAGATGTAAAACTATACAGCCACATGTTGTACAACTAACGGGTTATACAACTACACAGATACAAGTTGTACAACTAAAGAGACACAAGTTGTACAACTAACATGTTGTACAACTATACAGACACAGATTGTACAATTACATAACACATGTTATACAACTAGATAGACACAGGTTGTAGAGACACATGTTGTATAACTACATAGACACATGTTGTATAACTAGACAGACACATGTTGTACAGACACAGGTTGTACAACTATACAGGCACATGTTGTACAGACACATGTTGTACAACTATACAGTCACATGTTGTACAACTACGCAGACACAGTTTGTACAGACACGGGTTGTACAACTACACAGACACAGGTTGTACAACTATACATAATCAGAAGTACAAAAAAAAAGTTCGTCGGAACCTATCAACATGGGATCTAGTTTTGAAAATCTCGACGCGATGAGCTCAAAAGTGAAAACGGTTCGTAATTTGGATAAACGGTTCTCAAGATATTTCATTTTGAAGTTTCGGTTTTGAAAAATAAAAGGCAAAAATGCTCTCCCATCTCCGGTATCCCTTTCTCTCTCCTGCTCCCACTTTCAATCTGGTTGGGACACTTGGCGAACATGCATGCAACTGTTGGTACCGCACGAAGGAGAAGACGATACTTGTCCGCACGAGATGGTTCGCTGGGTTCCCTTCGCAAAGGAACCCTTTTTCTAGTGATTTCGCGGAACGAGACGTCCGCTGCGTCCTCGTGTGTCCTCCGTGTCCGTGTGCTGCCCCCACATGGCAGCCAGATAAATTGCCTCTCTCCTCCTCCCACCTACCGCACTACTCTCTCCTCGGAAAATCCCCACCGCATCGAGTGCAAGGAGACGACGGCGAGCCGTAGGAGCTCCTTCCCAACTCGGGCCATCGGCGACGACCATGGCGAAACCCTAGAGGCAGAGGACGGCGTCGGCCTCGGCCTCAGCACCCGCTCGTCGAGGACGGTCCTGGACATCTCCATAGACTACATCGACCCACTTCAAGGATTGGTTCGTGGCTCAGGTTCGCGGAGGTGGACTACAGCTGGGGCGCGCCATGGTCATCGCTGAGGCCGACGCCGGCGCATGGTGTCCTGCTCAGGCTCCAAACCCGATGGCCGCCTCCCTCCTCGATGCTTCTACTGCATCCTTGCTCCAGTAGTAGTGCTAGTATTTGATTTCTCGATCTTGGCAAAAAGAGCAGCTCACGTGCTCTTCCTAAAATCTGAATTTTGGATTCGAGTTTGTGTTGCTCTGTCGTGCTACTCTGTGAATTTGTACCGCTGTTCTTTAAGATTTTTTTTCTGCTGTTGTCCGCTCCAAATGGGTCGGCACCTCCGTTGGGTGCACGGCCGAACGCGTCGCGTCCGCCCTGTGTCCGCGCTGCCAGACGGCGACCCAAACAGACAAAATCGGTATCCATTTGGGTCGCCCGTTGGAGTCATCCTAATGACCCAGGAGCAAAAGGAGCCTAGCCGTTTGGCAACGCAGACGACAAGGATTGAACGAGAGTCGAGCGAGCAATCCGTTTCGACTTCCAGCTAAACCTATGGTCCTCGTGTCGTCGTGCGTGGTCAAACGGAATCAAATTCCGTGCGTCACCTCTGTTTCTGCTCTCGGCAAGCTGCGTCTTCAGTGTCCTTGCAACTACGACCTAGACCGCCTCCTCCTTTGCCTCTCGCCCTGTGTGGAGTGTTTTCCTTGACCAGTTTAACGAGACGAGTCTGGACTACGGTTAATTCGCACGTTTAGCACGCCTATACAAAAGGGCTCCTAAGTCGATCGGGCAAAACCACACGAGTGTTTACTTCTTTTCGAACCATGCAGGAGATTAGATTAGAAAGAAAAGAAAGCCGAAGAACGGCTGAAGTCTTACAGCACACCATGTTTACCAGGCAAGCACACAACTCCAGAGCACCTCCACCGGCACCCAAAGGTCTAATGGGGTTGAAAACGGCCACACCGCCACGCTCAATTGTTTGGTCCGACCCAGTTTCTGTCCAACACTCTCGCGAGGGCCTCTAAACTTGGGGCTTGCTCGCAGTGGTGGAGCGTGAACAAATCACAAGAGGGGGCACAATCCATTAGAAACAGGAAATAAGCATAAAAAGGGAGACAAGTCATAGAACAAGTGAACTTATATTGTGAGATAGCAATGTCATGATGATGATTTATAGATATCTTCATGCATAATGGTTCGAATATACCTGGACATTGGACAAGACCAAAAGACAACAAAATATGACCACTAACTAGCTACAGCCTACTGCCTACAGAAATCCTCTTTGGTCCTTCTTAGCTTTGAACTCAGCAATCACATCATCGTAGCTAATTTTTAAAGCGATCTCCCTTTCTATTTGTACCATCATACTATCTGCAAGATAATCATCTTCCATCCTATTACGCAGCCTTGACTTGATAATCTTCAAACTGGAAAAGGCACGCTCAGCAGTTGCGGTGGAAACAGGGAGAGCAACAAGCAATCGAAGCAACCTGTCAATCCAATTATATATTCTATCTCTTCCTGTCTCAACAAGGCAGCGACATAGAGAAGTAATGGTCAATGGTTTCCTCAATTCTTCACTGTTTTTAGCATCCACAACAAAAAGGTTCAACTGAAGCTCCAACCCATACCTCTCTTGTTGTGTAAAATCAGCTGGATAATATTTCTCCACCATTGAACATATTTCTTTAGCATTGAAGGATCTAAATCCATTTCTTGGTATGAGTGTAACACTAATGGATAACAGATCATCACTTTCTCATTGACTAATGGATATCAAAGGTTCGCTTGCTTGCTGCTCTTCTTCTTCTTCATCATCTTGACTAATAGGATTTGCTTGCTCTTCTTCGTCTTGCATATGATTTTCCTGTCCTTCTTCATCTCTTTGATTTACAAATACCACCAATGCAAGACTATCAGGACCAGGTTCAGCAACTTCTTCGTCTCATTTTCTTTTTAAAAAAGATTGCATCTTTTGTTGTTTCCCCATTGCTACATAAATAGATTTTTTCACTGAATCAATTTTTGATCAAGTAATCAAACAAGTATAATGCAATTGACATACAAATTGCCAGTAGCCCAGTACATCTAAATTTCTCAATTCGTAGTGAAATTGAAGTAACCTGAATTCAGAAATAGGGGATCTTACCTTCACTTGGGCGCTGGCCGGTGCGCTGGGCGCTGGTGGAGGTCGCCGGATGCCGGTGGCCTTTGGGACTGGGAGTGGGGTAGCAGGTGCACGGCGAGTCCCGGCGACGGCGTGCGGGCGTGGATCTTGACCGGAACAGGGGATTGCGGAGAAGGGCCGAGGGGAGCAGAACGGGATGAAGATTGGAGAGGAGGATCGCGCCTGGGGGGGGGGGGGGGGGGGGGGGGCGGAATCGAAAAGGAGGAGATTAGCTCATTTCGCCATGGCGCTGGAGGGCACGGAGGCGTACGCGTGAAGGCATCGTTCTGTTCGTCTTTGTTCTGTTTCGTTCTCTGCATGGTCGAATTGGGGAAGAGATTTGCTAACGGGCTGGGCCAAAATACCTAGTAATTTTTTTCCAATTTGTGAAGGGGGGGGGGGGGGGGGGGGGGGTCGCAGCCCACTTTCGCCCCAACGACGCTCCGCCAATGCTTGCTCGGAACGCCGGACAAAGACCGGATGAGCCCTTCGACATGTCGGAGCCTCTGTGATACACACGTGGCGGGCGTTAAACTCTTCCACTCCCTCTGGCGCGCTGGCCGCCAAAATCTCTCAAATTTCTTCTCTCCATTTTCACAAACCCCTCAAGTTCTCCTTTCTCAGCGCCGCCGCTGCACATCTCTCTTTCGTCGTTGCCGCCGCTGGAAACTTCCTTCATTGCCGCCTCGAATGGGTTCTGGACTCGCGCCGCCACCAAACAAAAAGAAGGCGTTGTCGATGCAGCCAAGCTCGATGAAGACGAAGCAAGTGTAACTGGCGACGGAGTACTTGACGGAGGAGATCATACGCTTGGCGTCATCAGACGATTAAGCTAGCCGGCAAGCACGCACCAAGGAAAGGTTGGAGCAAATGATGGAGCAAGGTGTTCTCTCAGCCACCCAAATACCGGGCGATATGAGCCAAGGGAGCTCGACGACGCTCCCTCCCGGCAATGGGAGTTCTTTGCCGTCTTCCCCGAATCAGTGGCGTATCCAGGAAAAAAATCGAGGATGGGCACACTGCAACAAAAATGTCGCACTACGGTTTGTTTTTTGCCAAATAAACAGTATAAGTAGCAAGGGGGCAGGTCAGCGAGGGGCGGTCCACAAGCGTGAGGGCAAGGTCGAGACGGGACCAGAAGACACGGGCACGAGGGAGCGGGTCTGCTAGGAGATCGGCAGGGGATGGTGGCGTTGAGCAGACTCGATTGGTCGACCAGGAGATGCAGCGAGCGAAGAATTTACATCCTTCAACTGCCACTGCTTTCCCAACAGCCTATAGCGATAGAAAAAAAGGCCCACAACACAGGATGGCCCATTGTATGTGTGGGGGTCAATTTTTTCCCCAAAATTCTGGGTGGGCCATGACCCCCACCCATTGGATACGCCAATGCCCCGAACTACTACAACTAGCCACCCGCGCCGCGGTTGTAGCAAACGCATTTCTCCTCCCCATCCGAGCATGGCGAGAGCTACGTCGAGGATGTCAACCGGTACACAACAAACCCTCGAATGGCCATACGAGACTCTTGCAACAAATTCCATGGTTATTTTGACCAAATAATGACAAGAAATGAGAGTGACATGACCTTCAACAACAAGGTAAGATGCATTGATCTCAAATTACTATCTATTTGACATGTGCCCTTTTATATAGTCTCAAATTTCTATATATTTGACATGTGGCCATTACCTAGTTGAAGGATGCGGTATTGATATATCGAGAGATGCATCAAGGGAAGTCCTTCACTTTGATGCATTGTTGGAGCCGGATTCAAAAGTGTCCAAAGTGACAGCACTCCGACTCTCAATGAACCGAGGGGGAGGCAAGGCCGGCGATCTAGAGGAATCTCAGCTGCCGGTGGTCGGCCTAATCGATCGGCTAATTGGTAACAAGAAAGCAAAGGCGTCCAAGAGGGCGGCGGCAGCATCTACTTGCTCCCTCCAAGAGTTGATTTTCTCGTACATGAAGGAGGTCACCTCATCCAGGACTTTCAAGGTGAAGATACACGAACCAAGAGAGGTGGGACACCTATTTCGGCGTCCAAGACCAAAAGTTAAAAGGAGATGCAACTCGATCGCATCATGAAGAGAGGAGGGAAAGGACCGCGCATGCCGAAACTCAAAATGATTTACATGTTCTTGATTTATTTTGGGTGCATTTTGGTGGCAGGCCATGATGTTGGTCGAGACTTTGTTGTCCGGACTTGATTTTTTTTTGCCGGATTTGTTGTTGGAATAGAATGTATTGCAAATGCATAAGGTAGATCCAAAACTGAAAAATGGGCCGGCCATTTGGAGGTTCCGTTTGAGGGTACCGGTGTGGGCAGTAACCTTGGCTTGGCCGGACAAGTGACCAACACTCCCGAAACGGACATAATTTGAGAGGTGTGAGACAAAATTCGAGAGATGTAGGTGGACATGCTCTCACTCCTCTTCCAACTAAATCTGTTGCGAGAGGCAGTCGCGCACGCTACCAATCTAGTACTACGGAGTATTAGGTAGGCAAATAATGTGTCGTTGATACGGCGAGTAAAGAACTTTACTGCAGTTACACACTGTTAAAGATATCGGCCGATATTCCGATAAACCGGCCGATTTATCGCTTACCGATATTTGAGCGATAAGGTAAATCAGCCGATACGCCGATAAAACGGCCGAAACGCCGATAAACCGGTCGAAATGCCGATAAACCGGTCGATTTACCCCTTATCTTGGATCGACCGATAAGTTCCCAATAAGCGATATCCCCAACATTGCTGCAATATACACCAGGTAGAAGTTTTTTTTTCTCAGTTACGCATTATTGCGGCCTGCAAAACTGCAATTCCGTCGTGTTGAAAGCTGGTGCCTAAATCAGCGAGTAGACAAAAATCTCGGCAAAAGACAAGCCTTTGCGAATTGCGATCGATGTCATTTGCACTCGGTGCCGAAATATCTGCTCGATACGAGTCATGTTGTGGAAGCGTCTAGTAGACCAAAAAATCTCGAGAAAGTGTGTTCGGAAGAAAAAATCAAACAAAAACCGCGAAAACGAACCAAACGACAGCTACTGTAATTTACTCTGGTCCTAATCGCCCCGTTGACCGTTGTTTATTTCTTTGATTTGATGATCAGACGGCTGTGGATGAGCTGAGAGCGAAAGTCGTGGTCTGCCTCGTGGGGGTCAGTGGGCCCGCCCGCACCGGAAACGTGTCCGGTTCCCCAAGATTCCTCCGGCGTGAACCTTCCAGAATAGGCCATCCCCGGACAAAGCTCCCAAAAATCCACCGAAACTTCTCGCAGTTTCGAACGGAGGCCCCCACCCACCGTCCTGCACCAGGCCACATCCACACGCCGGCCGTCCGATCGTCCCGAGCAACCGTTCACGGCCGTCCACCACGCACCGCGCGCGGCGTGACTTGGCGTCCTCGGCACGAGTGGTCGCCCTCGGGTTTATAGCTCCGCAACTGCCGCTGCCTCTCCCGTCCAACTTCCTTCCTTCCTCTGCTTGCTTCTTCTCTCCACCTCACGGAACCCGAACCTTCCAGAACGCCTTCCATTCTCACCGATCTGCTCCGGTGGCGGTGCCATGGGCGACCTTGCCGCTGCCGCCGCCGAGACGCCCCCTGCCCCGGCCGCGGCGCCGGAGATCATCGGGACGGCGGGGACGGGGCAGAGGGTGCTGCCGACGCCGTTCCTGAACAAGACGTACCAGCTGGTGGACGACCCGGCCGTCGACGACGTCATCTCCTGGAACGCCGACGGGTCCACCTTCGTCGTGTGGCGCCCCGCCGAGTTCGCGCGCGACCTCCTCCCCAAGTACTTCAAGCACAATAACTTCTCCAGCTTCGTGCGCCAGCTCAACACCTACGTAAGTCGCTAAGTGGGTGCTGCTCCTCTTTCGATTAAATTGATTGGCTCGGGCGGGCCAAATTCCTGTTCGCCGGAATGTCGAGGTGCTGATGATGCGTGCTTGGTTTACGATTTGTCTGCGGGTGTATGCAGGGATTTAGGAAGATCGTTCCGGACAGGTGGGAGTTCGCCAACGACTGCTTCCGGCGAGGGGAAAAAACGGCTGCTTGTCGACATACACCGGCGGAAGGTGACGCCGGCGGCCACGATCCCGATGGCGCTGCCAGTCACGAAGCGGCAGGGATCGCCGGTGCTCTCCGGCGAGGAGCAGGTGCTGTCTTCGAGCTCGTCACCGGAGCGCCCCTTTCTGCACCAGCAGTACACGCCGTCGTGCACCGGGTCGGGCAGCTTTGGTGGTTCCGGCGATCTGGGGGACGAGAACGAGCGGCTGCGGCGGGAGAACTCGCGCCTCACGCGGGAGCTCGGCCAGATGAAGAAGCTCTGCAACAATATCTTCGTCCTCATGTCCAAGTACACCGACGACTCCCAGCAGCTCGACGCCGCCTCCGGCGAGACGACGGAGGCTACGCCGCCGCTCCCGTCTCCGTCCGTGCTCGAGCTCCTGCCTTCATGTCCGGGCGCTCCCGCGGCCACCGTGGCCGGCGTGGAGGACGAGGAGGAGGATAAGATGAGCGCGAGGCTCTTCGGCGTCTGCATCGGGCGGAAGCGAATGCGCCACGACGGCGAGGACCCCGCGAGCCGAGGAGCGGCGGAGGTGAAACCGGAGCCGATGGACGCGCAGCTGCCGTCCCCGATGGACGGTCACGCGGTTGAGGCGCAAGCCTGGCCCATCTACCGGCCCAGGCCCGTGTACCACCCATCTGGGACTGCAGCGGCTCATATCTCAGCGACGGGTCCAACTCCAGGTGAGCTGGGCCCTGGGTCGTACCGTAATTTAATTATTAATTAGTTTACTAATCAGTATTATTAGTTACCGAGTAAGAGTACAAATGAATCGCCTGTACTAGAAAGAGAGGAAGCTTGTATTTTAGACTCCAGTAGCTCCGTAAAGTATCTCGGGAGTTTTTTTTATCTCCTCTAAATCATCTTGTAAATTAAACAAGGCATAAAAATCAGAACAGTGGTCACAAGTCCACTGATGTGATGGGATCATAGATTTTGGTTTACGTGTTCTTCTTGCGCACTTTGCATCCTCAGCTGTAATCTCTACTACTATATATAATACGAGTAGTGTTTCTTCCTTCGTCCGTCACGGTGGTACGTTACGTCACGGTCATTTTTCATTTCACCCCTAAAAAATAAGTAAATCAACCCGCAGTACAACAGTTAAGTTATAAGTTTTGCGTTTTAGACCCTGGTACCGCTTCGACGGACACATGCGCGACCGCAAATCCCATCCTACGACCGACCCAGCGCCGCCGCCCATCCATCCTCCAGTCGTCGGCGCTGGAGCGCTGCACCACCGAGGCCGTTCCCCATCGGCCACGAACTTGCCCAGAAAGGCCTACATCTTGAGGACCCGATCCACCCCCATCTACACCCGACCCCTCCCTCCTCTGCTTATCCCCTGTGGCGAGGTGGATCGGCCGGAGGAACGCAGAGGAAAACAGCCACCCACCACCCTGGTTGCCGGGACGACCTCCAGAGCAGGCCGGCTCCA